>VWYH01008700.1:0-62486 GCA_013399365.1 Pampusana beccarii | reverse complement strand
GGGGGGGGCGGATCTGGCACAGGCGGACACACGGACACAGGCGGGGGCAGCGGCGCACCCGCCCGCGCCCAGGTGAGCGGCGACGGGGCTCTCCCGGCGAGGCAGGAACGAGCCGGCACCGGCACAGGCACAGCCCGCCGCCTGTGAAGTTCTACGGCCAGCGCCAGGAACAGGCTCTTTTCGAGAGCGCCCTGAGCAAAATTCACGCAGCCCCTTGGGACGGGTGCGCTACAGGGCAAGGGGCGCAGGGGGCGAGCACGCAACCCCGGCGCTGCCAGCACAGGGCATGGCCCTGGTTTGACCAGGAGTCCCCAGCGGCTGCAGCGCTGTCAGAAGGGGACTGTCAGCAGCCGGATACTGAGGAATACATGAAGCAGGTGCAAAAATATGATTCTTATGATTAAGACAAGAAGTGCGTCCGTGGAGAATGGGACCCCATCCTGTCTTCAGCCCCTCAGCTCCTGGGAGGCTCCAGGCTGGTCATCTGCGTTATCCAGAGCCCATCACTGACCCAGTATTTCCCGCTGTGGGGACATATGACTCGTGACTGATCCATGGAAGCACCAAGGAGCGGTCAGGGCCAAGAGGGGCAATGGCTGGGCTGTGCAATGCAGCCCAACTCAAAACAGGTGAAGAAGATTCAGGCATCACAGACTGGCTGCTCTTCCTGCTCCCCTGCAGCGTGCTGTGTATCTGTGAATAAATCAGTGCTTGTGAAGCAGTCTGATGCCATGAGAGGGAGCAGGTTAGAATCACGGGGTAACTGAAGTTGGCAGGGACCTCTGAAGGATTCCTGGTCCAACCTTCTGCACAGTCCAGGACCAACTCTGAAGCTGGATGTAACTTCACAGTAAGATAAGGTTGCTCAGGCTTAAGTGGCAGAAAATGTGTTTGAAAGACCATGAGGGGGACGTAATGACTCCATTAGATGATATCTCATAGAAGAGCTCTGGGGCTGGGTAAAACCAAGGTGAGTAAAGTTAGCAAACCAGCTTTAGTTGTAATCTGCCTTTACCCTAATGGCCTAGAAAATTAGGATTACAAAGGCTTTTCTAGGAAGATTAATAGAAAAAATAGTATCCACTGGTTCAACTGCACTGTTTGCAGGCCTGGGATGACTACCATAATGACCTAAAGTAACCTGGTCACCCCAAATTCACATAACACTGACTTTCAGCAAGCTATATGGTAACACATTAGCTGTATGCCTTCAGTGCTAGGAGACCTACGATAACATGCCCAGTTATTACTGTAGTGGCTCAAACTATCAGGCAGCTTCAAATTCAGGATGACAGTCACATTTCAAAAGCAACAAAGATTAAAAATAAAAATAATTACATTAAAAAATTCCATTTTTCCACAAGTCCAAATAAAGTCCTTTTTCAGAGTCCCGAGTGCAGCCCCACAGCCTCAGAACAGGCTCTGCACAGCCCTTCCCCTCATTCCTCCAGCACGGTGTCTGAGTTACCAGAAGAAACTGCGCCTCCTCTGGGAATCTCCAGCCGCCAGTTTCTGTGATTCTGCCCTGAACCCCCTGCCAGCCGGAGCTGGGGCAGCCCACAGGAACTCAGGCAGGCAGCACCACCCGGCTTGGGACACCTCAAGGGCTCCATATTAGACTCATTCCTGAAGCAACTTTCATCTTGTGTAAAACGCAAGTCAATTTTTTCTTTTTTCCCCAAATCTTGATTTCTGGAGACAATACTGGAAGCTCAGGCAGCCTAGGAGAAGCTATAGGAGCTGTCTAAAGGAAAGGTGAAATCTGGATTTAGGTGGGCAGAAAGTTAGTTTTCCAGATAAAACCCCTTTGACTCTTGCAAACTGGTCTCAGTGACAGCTGGTGGTCAAACACTTGTTTGAATCACTGCTGTTTGGTCATGTTCTTTAGGGACACAGGAATTAGGCGGTGATTCAACCGCTCACAGAAAACACCCAAGTGGGAGGTCGTTCCTGCTGGGGTAGCACTTGTGTGTTGAGCGTGTCATCTGCCATCTTTTGCATCTCTGCACAGAAGCAACAATGGAAAAAATGCAACACTTAATTGTTAAAGACCACAATCGTATCAACCAACATGAAGGGGTGATTTGTCCATTCTTACGAATTCAGTAATTTTGATTCTGACATCATGGCCTATCTCCTGTGAAATCGTGAAGATTACTCAACATTGGTAAAATAACCTAAAAATACTCAGAATAGATGGAAGGACCTGAGTCCCTACATGTTAAAACTGGCACACAAAACCTAATACTTCATCTGAATGAACCTAGTTGGACTTTGTCATGTTTATCCATTCTGCATTCACCACTGTGATCCACAGGCTGGGCTCCCTGGGAGCAGCAGATAAGAGATGATAACATCCACGTTCCTACAAGTCAGGCTCTTTATATGTCAGGAACTGACATTTCCCACAAAGAGACTCAAAAAGAGAAAGAAAACCAAGCAGTAGTTCTAGAACTAATGAAGACAGGTTTCTTCCAGCCTTGCATCTTATGGACAACTGCAAGGTCTGCTTGAATCTTTTCACACTGTTAGAATTCTTTCCCGTATATCTTCACGGGAACTTAACAAGTCCACTATTAAAGTCCTCCTTGTCTGCCTAGGCATAAAACTTGCCATTATTTTTGTGACCTCCCCCTGTTTGCCAATTTTGTTGAAATTGTCTTACAGGTTCAGAAGATGTTGACCAATGTGGATGGACAGACACACAGCCCAACTGATTAGTCATTGACAAAGAATAATTGCACAGGCCTTTTCTTCTTGGGGAAGTGCATTAAAAATCTCACGTGAAGGATGCTAAAGCAGAGAGAAATGGATGTAATTCTGCCTTCTCTGTATGAATTGTGAGAATGGAGTACATGGGGATGAATCACTCAACCTACCACTGAGCTTGTCACTAATTGAAGCCCTTAGTATCAGGCTCTTAAGAGGTCAAGGATTAAATGGAAACAAACTTCTCTGTTTTCCTCCTTTAGATGTTATCATAACCAAGACAGATATGTGGGCAATGCTATGAAATATTTGCACCACCTCTTGTCACTGCAATAGACATTCTCAGGGTTGATAAAGAGACCTTCTGCCACTAAGTGAAAGGCTTTTACCTGGTGACTTCTTCAATGGCTGTTGAAGCTGATTTTACATCAACCAGATTAATACACACTTACTGAATCTTCCAATCTAATAAATAGTGCATATTTAATATATCAGTAATTCACAATAATGAAATGTTGTATCTCTAGACTAGGGATATAGTAGCAACAAGACCTGTATTGCATTACATCACTACTGTGTGCACTTAATGACAGTATAGTTTCAAAATATGAGTATTGAGAAGATTGGATGAGAAGGCTGAGGTCTGCAAAACTGGAAAGGAAGTTTCATTATATAACTCCCATTAATGTCATCCAAAGTCCTGTAGCTGAATCACCTTGGAAGTAAAACCATACATTTGTTTTGTCCAGAGTCAGGGGATCACATCACAGATCAAGGTCCAATTGCATTAGGTAGGTACTGTACAAATAGAGAAAACAAAGCTTGATCTGGCTTCACAGAAATGTTCGGTTATGCAAAGGATGATCAAAATAACATACTTCTAGTCCAAAGCATGAGCAAAATATTTAATTATTTCTTACTCTGTTGTCACTATTCCAGCTGAAATGCAAACAGAATAGAAAATAATTGCTACTGATTTTTCTAGGTTTGTTAACATCAAGTACGTTAATAAAGGAGGGAAGCTAATTTACAGACCAGTGAGTATCATTTTGTCTAGAAAGCCCAAACAAGTGAAGCAATGTAAGAGACCAAGTCTGAGAGGTGAAGAACTTTCCTAGTTTCAAAGCTTGTTTAACTGGAACTTCTTAAGGGTTGCCGAAGAGCTAGTTTACAGTGAGCTTAAGGATTCCTAAAACAAAGAGGCTTCCCTAAATTTCTAACACATTTTATGTCTCCTATAAACTCTGGCTCAGCACATACACACGGCAGATAAAAAGACAAATAACCTCATATCAGACACCTCTGGGCTCCTCTAGTCCCAGAATAGAAATAGAAAAAGCTTGAAAAAGAATTAGTGCGTTGTAAATCCAAGGCAAGTTTCTTCCTGTTAATGGCAGAATTATTAGTGCTATACTAATAAAGTCTACTCACATTTTTACTGACTGTCAGATTAGATTAAGATTAAAAAGGCTTCAATTAACCCACTTTATTTTTACCAGGTTCATTTCTGATCAAACACTGAAAGTATTACAGAAAGCTGCAAGTTCTGCTTGAGCAGAAGCTAAGATGCAATGCTAATATTCCTTTTGCTACTGGACCTAAGAAGTATCTTTGCAAATAGAAACATTGATAACAGTTTGTTACATGTTTCATACTCACAGCCTTCTTAGGCTGATAATGGGAGATGACTGCAGATGCACAACATTGTAGCAAATCACAAAAGAATTAGCCATTTAAGCATGTTCCTTATAGATTGTTTACCTCTTTAAAAGGTTGATTTAAATTAATATATCAAGTTGCATTTAGGATGCCTTATTGTATTCATTAGATCCAAAAAAATTTCCATTTACATTGTGTTTATGTTAACAATATCATTAAGAGCACAGTGACCTGCAGGGTTTTAGACAAAATGCTCGTGCATGAAAACAGCTTAATCTCACACGTGTTATCAAAACACCTGACTCCAAAATAGCCTTATTACTCACTCTGACCACATTCTAAGCTAACAAATTAATAAACGGCAAAGCTTTATTGCCTTGTTACCCAATTAATAAAAAACAAATGCTTTCTTCTGTGCTAAATTCAAATTATAACACATAATGCCATACCCTGATTTCCCTTACGCCAAACAGCAGTTTTTATTTAGCTAGGCCTCTCGGGATCCAAAATAATTCCTATTTGTATTAGTACAGTTACAAAAAAATATATCTTTTCATAGTCAAAATTTCTAGGCTTCCTAACACTCCTCTCAATAGTTGTTCCATTTGACAGAATAAAAAATCAAGCAGATGTCAGATTGTTTCCTTCACACTAATTGACCGTTACGTTGCTGTCAGCAGCTGGCCCAGATGCCCACAGAAGAAAGCCTAATTAATAGGAAGCAATACTTGTCACCGGAAAAACAAAATTCTACTTCTGTGGGCAGTTCTGAAGTTTAAAAAGTGAGTTGCTGCCTTTGTTCTGTGAAGGACTGACTAAGCTACAAGGTACACGTTCAATTATCCTATTCAAATTTGAACAATATGAAAGAGAATGGGTTTCAGTATAGTGTATTATCTCTCAATATTATGGAGAGCTGTGTTCATGTATAAGCACACTAACTGACATATACCTATGAGAAAAAATTGGAAGAGTTGCAAATTATTTGAGGGAAAGCTAAATAGCTTCTATTTTTATCAAATTAGCAAACAGCATGTAGACAGAAAAAACTAACACAACCACCCACCTTTATATAGGCCAGGAGCCAGTAAACAAGAAGTCACTGCAGTTGTCTAGAAACCTCATCCTTTGAGCATCTTCAGCTCTCATCTAATTCAATGAAAGTAACAACAGCTCAGCGCCTTGCAGGATTTTTACTAGTACGTAGGTAAATATACACTATAATTTTGTCCAGTTCTAGCTCATAAAATAAAAGGGAAAAAAGCTGTAAAATTACTGTCACTTACAAAACAGGCTGCCAGTGAATACAAGCTGCCTCGAAACCCTAAAGTTTTATCTTCTATCAATCAGAAAATAAACAAACAAACAAACAAAACCACCTAGCCTGTATAAATTTATTATGCCACAGAGCCTGAAACAGTGGCTTAGTCTGAAATAGAAAATATGCAGTGAAGCATAATATTGCAGTGGCTATTATAAGTTTATCTGTCTTCAGCCTTCATAATTTCTCCCCAACAATTAATGGGGAGAGTTCTGAAAACATGAGAGAGTCGGATTAATTGTCTACACCTTAAGAGCTCACAAAAGAACAAGAAGAGCTTTTTCTTTTATGTGGCTAGCCAGACCGTGGGAGTTTGTTTTTCACAGAATAGCTTTGCACTCATGCTTCTTCTGTTCTAAAATTTCATGAAGCTTATTTGAGAAAATATGTAAAGCTGGGAAAGACTTGGGTATTTAAGTAAAATGTGGTATGAAGGATGTAATTCTCAGGTTTACATTCAGCTTCATATAGGTACAGATATGAAGTTCCTTTTATTTGAAAAATACTGTTAATGTCTTACAACACATTCTGAACTAATATTACCAGCATTTTTACTAGTGTCATTTTGCTAATCAGTTGCTAATATGGATGCATTTCTGACAAAATGGTATCAGAAAAATAAATACATTTTAAGATCAGCTAAACCAAATCCATTCTAAATCTGTCTTTTGGTCTTTAGCAGAGGATTCCTGAGGCACCATTTTTCTAATAGGAGATCTTCCCATCTGGTGAACGTTCAGTGGGAAGTCAGATTGACGTGTTTACAGCTACCTCGATCCTTTCGAACTCTTCATGGAGAGAGCTTAGCGAGGAACGCAGATGTGAGTAGACTCCAATTTATAGTTAATAGGGTTTGACCAACAGAGCAAATCCTTTCTATTGCAAGCACACAAATTTACGTTGGTGTGGGACTGGGTACTGTGTGGTCTGTGTGCCTGTTTGAAGGGGTGGGGAAGGATTTTTCTGTAAGTTTCCCAGGGAGTTTGCTGTATTTTGTCTCACGGCTGAGATCTGCACATATAGCACATATAGCAGTGGCTGGTTCAAAGCCAAACCAACAAAAATGAGTGTTTTGTGTAGAAGATATATGCAATTAAAAAATCACAGAAGACCACACTAGTTTCAATCTGTGAAAGAGATTTACTTAAAGTAACAACCTTCAGGAATAGATGCTTTAAATAATTAACAGAATAGCACATGAATTTTGCTTAGTTGGTACTTTTTTCTGAGCTGGCTTATTTTTTTTTCATGTCTTTTTTTTTTTTTCTTTTTTTTTTTTTTTTTTTTTTTGACAATATAGATTTGCATGGTCTAGATAAATGGATAAAGATAAGTCTTCCTCCCCTTTAGCCAAAAAAGCAAGTTACTGAAAGTAATGTAGCACTGTGAAAAATGTGTACTATCAGATGCCAGGAAACCTGACTATCACACATTTCGAAGAAAACCATGTTCAAAAAGCCATATGGGTAATAGTGAAAATCAAAGTAATAGAAATATAAAAGACAACTGGCACCAATGCCAGCTATTTTTCCTGAAAAATGGAACAGCTGAAGGCAGATGTTTTGTCTAAGCAAAAGGCTGGAGGGCACTGGAATCACAAGCTGGAGAAAAATAAAGGACTTCACACTTTCCAAGGCTCCTCTTATCAGTTCTATTTCTACATTGAAACATTAATTTCTTTTAAATCATCCTTGCTCTGCATTTGAGCTAGTAAAAGAACAAAACCTTTTATGAAGAGAACTCTTGCGCAAAATTTGTGACATCTTAAAGTCTTGTTTTATGCACCAAGCCACGTTACTTATATCAAGACAATATACTACTTTTCCTGAATAAAAGGTATCTTTTAGTATTGTCCTATGAATGCAGGATGACCAAACTGACTTGAAAAATAAACAAACTGGAAAACAAATATCAAACTGTTTTGAACAGTCTTCTATAAATTCCATTATCAGTACCTCTTATAAACACATAAACACAAAATAGAAGCATTTCTCTATAGTTTTTTTCTTTCCTATTTCCTGCAATATTTTCTCTGCAGTCCCAAACAATTGCAGCCTACCCTGAAGTTCCCTTTGATCCAGAATCTTGAAAGAGCCTAAATCTCTAAAGATGCAGGTAGGCGTTTTCAATGCTTTTGGCTACTAACTTGTACAAAGATCAATGGGAGCTAAGAGCCCAAATGCTTTAGAAAGCAAATTTGCCTTTAGAAATGTGGCATGAGAGGCTGTTTCAGTTTTCTCTGGGATTGTCAAAAAGCAGGGAAGCCTGAGAAACTTGCACGTTTTTCCATACGCCTGCTGTATCATTCACCTGGCAACTGAGAATAAGTACTATGTCAGAGGTAGATAAGAGCAAATGTCTGTATCCGTAGGAAACAATATGTAAGGCTTATATAGCACCTTATGGATTCATAGTATTTTTCTTAGACGTCCAGCTGTTTGAATCAGGAGACGGCATAAAAATCTCAGTGTTGGCATTTAGGAAGTGTGATAGTCCTCATGTTTTTGAAGACCGAAAACACAGAATAAATTAATCCTTTAGACTCAGGATATTGGAAGACAAAGAAAGTGAAGAATTTAATTTTAATGTCACATTCTTTAAGGCATTCCCATGATTTCTGAACATTTTAGGTGGGTTTTTTTGCAGTGCAGTGGCAGAAAGGTCTAGTGCGATTTGCTCACCATCTTCTGCCTGACTAAAATTGCAAAAGCTTTTACTGGTTATTACATTACAGGACCCGAGCTGTTTTCTTCTGCTTTTGAGATGATAGTTGGGAATTAATTTTTAAGAAAAAAGGGCCTTAACTAGGATTTGGTTTTCCGTCTTTAGCTGGTAATTCTGTACCCCTGATCTACACAAGATGGAACCAGAAATCTGGGAAAGATCAACATTGGACACACCTAACAAAACAAATCTGCTCAGGGCTCATGGAAGAGAATATGAAATCTGAATTTGCATCACCTAAACTGTAAAAATTGACAAAGAAACAGAGAATGACTTTTAGATATATTTTAGTCACAAACCTACTGTTAAATTCCCATACTTGATTCAGAGCGTAGCACCCAGAAAAGTAGTACATTTATCCACCAAAATATTTAAAATAAATATAACTGGAGGAAAAAATCAATCAAATACAATGATCAGACCTTTTCTCCCAAGACAACTTGCTCAGGAAAAATCCGGTAAGGCTGCAGATTTGTTTCTGGTATTGTAAAGATTCTGCAGTTTTAGTCTGCTGTAATCATATAAATTCATCCATCAATAAACATAACTACTCTAAGCCTTATTCAAGAAAAGCCATTAAAAATACCTGAATGGTAGAGCAAAGATAGCAGTCTGAAAAGCAAACGTACCATCCGTAGTTATTTTTATAAGACCTAAACCACCTACACCATACTGTCAAAAATTACTTTTTCCCATGAATTTTAAAACTGTTTCATGTGGCAAAAATAATCACCCTTTGTGCCCATAGTGCAGTGTTTATATGTTTTCCCTTGTTCAGCCTTCGACCCAGGAATAAATCATTGTTCCTGCAATTTTCCAGCAGTGCTGCTGTAGTTTTAGCCTGCATGGAACTGCATCAGAGGACACAAATCTTCTGTTTTGAGAAGAAAAAAAATACTTTTCATGAGATCTCTGTTGTCAGCAGAAAAAAAAAGAATAGCAAAGATACTCAGTTGTAGCTGGCTTGATGCAGAATTTTTCTCATCCTCAGTTTATTTCTACCACATTTATTTTCTACCACCTTCATTTTCTAGGTTTTCCAACTTAGCTGTATTAATAGTTATGCCCAGGGATATGTGTATTATTGTGAATAGGGTGCAGGCTTTATCTTTTTCTTATATTGGCTGCATATATCTCCAAAACCAGTCTAATTCTTTGTCAAGCTGTGGTATATTGCACATGGCCTCTGGATTTCATTAGTTCAATCAGTCACTACAGCAGCATTTGATACAGTGCTTGTCACTGTTGGGTTATAAATTACAGAAAATATGTTGAATACATTACTGACTTTGCAATAACAAAACAAAAAAAAAAGGTCCTATGCCAAGGTGCACAAATCAGCAGAGACTTTGAGCTCACATTTCACTTCAGTCATGCAACTGGATCCACTGATTTCACTAGGAATCTTCCTTTGCATCCCTTGAAACAAAACATTTTGTGCGTTTTTAAAAGGGTTACATATGGAGGAAATCCTGACTTCACAGAACGTCCTGAGTTGGAAGGGACCCACAAGGATCATGGAGTCCAACTCCTGTCCCTGCACAGGACAACCCCACAGTTCACACCATGTGTCTGAGGCCGTTGTCCAGTCTCTTCTTGAACACTGTCAGCCTTGGGGCTGTGACATCTCCCTGGGGAGCCTGTTCCAGTGTCCAGCACCCTCTGGGGGAAGAACCTTTTCCTCATATCCAACCTGAACCTCCCTTGGCACATCTTCCTGCCATTCCCTCGGGTTCTGTCATTGCTCACTAAAGAGAAACGTGTCCATTGCATTCACTAAGCATTAGCATTTCAATGGAGAAGGACTGATTTCATAGTAGTATTTCCCCTACTAATGATGCTCCAATATAAGCTGTCATATTTGTCATCTGGATTTTTTATTTCCATCTTATCCTAAAGCCTTATTCACGCTGTGACCCTAACCCAGGTTGGAAACCCATTTGCAGCACAGTTGAGAGGAATGGGCACTTAGTAATCTGAGGCTTGTAGGTCTTGTAGGGCTGGAACCTTAGAGATAACTGGCTTCCAGGAATGCCATCAGGGCAACAGGCCAGCCAAACTAAAGGGCATTTCTGGGCGGGGGGGTTATACAGAGGATGCTAATCTAGACCAGGTCATGCAATGCCACAGAAATATGGCTGCTAGTTCTTGCCACCAAACACCTCTAGCCATTCAGAAGTTAACCACCTCTGACATGTACGTCAAATTTAATAATGTCTTAACAGCTACTGCCATTCACTTGTTTCTTCTCCTACTGTAAAATTTGTGTCGTTCAGAATAGACTTACTAGCATACAAAACAAGCCTGCAGTGATCTTTGCAGGTGGATGTATGCCTTAAATGAGTTCAACTGTAAGAAAATGCAACTCCATTAGAGCCACAATTTAAATGAATGGTTTCCTAACAGTTTTGCTTTGGCTCTGATCCATTATTTCCAGTTAGTTCAATATTCTTTCAATCTCTCCAAAAAGTTTAATTCTTTCTCTTTGTGATGTATACACACTTCAATTAGTTCTGCCAGTATTCCCCATCATCATCTTGTAATTGTGGTTTCCCCAAGTTTTACACATTAAGTCAGATTGATATCTACTTTTAGAAGAGATAAGCAAAGTAGCTCTAAACAAATTCAGTCGTGCCTTCCCCAGTTATGTTACCAAGGTTGTTGTGCCTCTGCTGACTTACACAGCTGGAACTCTAAGAGTAACTGCACTAACTCCTCCCTGAATCATTTCTCTCACTGTGCACCACAAGAGATTCACACCCACGCTCCCTTATTCCTTTGGGAGCTCCCTGCAGGCGCAAGACTTCTCTTCATAAAAGTTTTATTGATTATGGAAGTTCCATACCACTTTTGTTCTTCTTATCTTCTCCTTGACCTCCAGGATACATACTAGGCATCTGTGTCTCCTGTACTAAAAGAAGACTTTGCTTTTCACCAGCAGAGCTTTCACGAGGGTCTATGCAACCTTCAGGGAATATTACCCCCATGTGACTGATACTTTGCAAAAACGCACTTTACAAAATTCCTATTTCATTCTGAAGTAACGTCTTCATAAATATAGTGCAACAAGCAGCATTCAAAGTAGGTTTTCCTACAAAATCTGAGATTATTGATGCCAGATTTTGCATTTGAAGACATAAAGCCATGCAGATTGGAAACTATGCATTTGTAACTTCACTGAAATCAGTACAGTAACATACCACTTACTCCTGTAGTCATTTCCTGTAGTAATTTGGAGCGTTAAAAAAATACGAACCTACAATAAGATAACAAAAAAATGCAGAAGAAAGGTGGAAATGTTTAAATGTCTCCTTTCACACAAACACAAGAAAGGAGATATTTGCAAATATTTTAACTGGAAGTTCATTTATGTGAACTATGATCTAACAAAATATTGCCAAGAGATGACCCATCAAAGACAACAAGATGAGAACATTGTTGTTGACTTCAGTTGGAGCAAGAGGAGGCTTTGTCAATCATCACATACCAGTCTACTGAGCCAGGGCCAGACTCTGCAGGTAATCAAATACCTCCTACAAGCTGCTGTTCTGATGAACATGAGTAGATCACATCAACTTCTGTGCAATTTGTATGCTCTGCACTTCTCAGAATAGCATCTGCTTCTTTTATATATGGGTGCATGTCTGGCAAGTGTTTGGATAGGGAATCCTTGGACAATAATATTTTAGAAGAGCTTTTGTTGGCTATATTTATTTTCCAAATGTGCAGGTGTGAGAAGCAGAAAGGTTTGTCTCTTAAAGCCAAAACATTCCTCATTTGCACACCTGCACTTCTGGCTAAAGATCAGAATGCTGAAAGCCTGTAAGTGGCACTGCTGCATGATTAATATTAATGTTTAATGTTTACTAGCCCTCTGCATTGACTAAGCTAAATCAAAACTAAATAATGTGCGGCACTATCCAACTGGCTAAAATCAGAGCAAATTATATCAAATTCTTATCCCTTTTGAAGTCAACAGAGTTAATTGTTCCAAACACCGCGTGTGTTGAGAAGCTTAGGCTTGGTTATAGACCAAGACCAGCTGCAGCCCTGACCAGTATAGAAAAAGCATTCATCTGCCACAGTGTCTGAACATCCTTCCCGATCCTCAAAGAACCACGTTGGATGAGGTACTTAAAAAGTCTCCTCCTCAGTCAAAATTTCAACATAGCATCTGCTGTTTACTGTATTCAACAGCAGCCACATCATCAATACACACCAAATCTATAAAACCCCCACAGGATTCCCCTGTGATATGTGTGTGATATCCTGATGCACTCAGGATATTTCGTCACATCCCTGGACTATGGCACTAAGCTTTCTTTTTAGAGCACTTTTTATTGCTAAAGAAACCTGTGAACACTCGCCTGTTTCTAGAAAAGCATTGAGGAAAACCTTCTCAGTGATTGTTCCATATAAGAACTGAAATCGCTTCTCTGCTCTTTTTATTATTTCTCAAATAACTATCCGTAAGCACTCCATTGCCAGAACACTTTAGACTAAACACATTCAAACTAGAATTCCCCAGCTATCAATGCTTCCCCCCAGGTTGTATTCCCATGGATTTCTCTTATGATGCATTCTCCTTTTCAAGTCAGTATTTTCTTCCAGGCTTAATATGGAGGATTCATACATTTATGACTGACTGCTAGATATCCAGGGAACCAGCCAAATCAGTAGCTACTAGTAGCTATCAGGCCAGTGTGCTAATATTTCTGTGTAAAATAGCTTTGACAGAAATATGGCACCTGTGCCATTCTGTCCATGCCCTGAGCTCCCTGCCTACAGAGGTGAGGAGGCCACTGCAGACTGGAGCCCCAGGGTACCACACAGACACCAGGGCTGACTGTGGGAGCAGGGCAGTGAAGCCTGAGACTCAAGCTATTACAGCAGCAAGATGTCAGTCGTGTCAGCTGAGGCTGTGGCTAGAAGTAAAGGGTCCAGAGTGCAGAAAGAAACATTAAGGTGAGGTATCAGGCAAAGTCCCCTAAGGGGAATTGCCAACGCTTGGACGAGAATGCCTCTGGTGACTGCAGCTCCCCATGCAGGTGTTTAAGGACCAGGCTTTGTAAGAAAGGCTGAGATACAGCTGATCCTGGTTTGGCGCCAAGAGGCTTACTAGATGACCGTTACCAGCCATATTTTCAACATGTATGGGCCTTATTTTAAATCAAAACACCACAAACAGGAATTTAGCCCTCAGCTGCATGGATGCCGTGCATCCAGAGCAAAAGCACTCAGTAGCACCTTTGGCTCCGCTCTTCATTCACCCCTTTTCAATCAGATATCCCTTCTACTGCTTTCAAGCTACAGTCCTTCATATATATCTTAGTTTCCTGGCCCATTTGTGTAGAGTTTTTCAGAGCTCTGCTACAGTTCAGACTTACATTATCATTTAGTTTTCCAGTCACTCTGCTTGCCAGCTTCTTTACCCTCCATTACCTTGTCTGATAGAATTTAGATTGCTGTTCCAGTATCTACTTCACCGAACCATTTAAAAGTCATTCTTAAACACTCTTGTATTCTTTCTATAGCAACTTTCATTTATTATTCTCAAAACCCCTTACACATTGTACATACAGGTTTCAGATAGCACCTTATGTTAAGGCAACATAAAAAATTATGAGGAGAAAAGTATATCTTAGATAGAAGTTTGTTAGTAGTGGAATATTTTATAGCTTTTATTAAGCAGATGATTCATCTTTCAATGATAACTTTTTATCTTGTCATGGGTACAAAAGAACTCCTGTGCATAAAACCATGAATACAAGACTATGATAGGGAGTGCTTGTTATTAACCTTACAGTATATTTAGTGTTTTTATTTAGTGTTTCTATTTAGTATTGTTATTGCTGTAGCTGCAGAGAGGTTTTTTTAAGTCTTCACTTGAACATGGGTCTCAGCACAAGAAAATACTGTCTCAATTTTAGCACTCTCTTACCTTAGTGTTTAGTAGTATCTGTATCACAGGTTTAATTCTGCCTATTATAAACATATGGACTATATCTTCTGCACCACATTTCAGTACTATAGGTCTCCAGGTTAGACTTGGACCTATGTCTACTTTTAGTGCCACTGTGACTACCTGTAGTTTTTACAGTTCATTCCTCTGCTTCATTTCCTTTGTCATAGCCCCCCATTACCTTTAACTTATATAGTAAGCTCATGTGAAATAAGATTACCTTTTCTATTGAGTTTGTATGCTGCTTGACAAAGCGGGCCGCAGACCTCCAGTCTCCCATCACATTAAATGTTTCACCATTCATTTCTAAAAAAGATGTGAAGGGGAAAAATAATAAAAGCAAAGAAATGTAGAAGACCCTGAAAGGGCAGCAGGTAGCGAAGGATGAACGTGGCACTCCAAGCGTGTGAAAGCAGTAGGAGAAGCCAGGCAAACAAAGCAATGGAGAAGGAGAGACTACTGACATGTATGGGCTGGGAAGCAGCTTTGCACTCTGAACATGAGGAGCAACAGTTTCAACAGGCAAGCAGAGAGCAGGAGCTGCTTGTGAGCCTCAGAAGTGAAAGGGCTAAAGGAAGCACTGGGCAAAGAGATGTCTGCTCCAGAGCCACTCATGGCCAGTGAAGAGGATTTGGCCATTTGGGAGCTCTCAAACTCTGAAAGACCAGGAAAGGGTGCATTAGAAGAGATCAAAGGGGTAAGGTCTCATCCTCCTGGGTGAGCTGCACAGCTGATTGTAATGTAAATGCCCTGTGAAGACCTTGTAAACGGCATGATGAGGTATTTGAACATTTTCTTTCCCCTAGAAAGGCCACATTTTTAAAAATCAGATTGAGAACAGATGCAAAGACAGTTTTCATTATTATATTTATATATATGGTATACATGCACTTTAAATACTCTGTGGAGTGCTGATCATCCCATCTCAGAAGGAAATGTGCAACCATGATGACTGGAAGTATGAGCAACGTGTGTGAGAAGAGGCTAGTCAGGCTCGGGCTTGGATGAAGGATAACTGAAGAGGAGTACAGTATAGTTCTAGGAAATAATTGGTAGGGAGAAAGTAGCTTGTGAATTCAGCATCCAGCAGGTCTAAAACGTACAAAATGAAACTCTTCGTAACATAATTAAATTCTACATGAGATGTCATGGAGGCCAGAAGTATAAAGACACATTAGAGAGAGGTTGTGGCACATCAAGGCTTTTGAGCATTGTCATGGTTCAACCCCAGCCAGCAACTGAGCCCCACACAGCCACTCGCTCACTCCCCCGTGATGGGATGGGGGGGAGAATTGGAAAGGTAAAAGTGAGAAAACTTGTGTGTTGAGATAAAGACAGTTTAATAGGTAAAGCCAAAGCCGCGCACATAAGCAGAGCAAAACAACAAAGTCATTCCCTGCATCCCATGGGCAGGCAGCTGTTCAGCCATCTCCAGGACAGCAGGGCTCCATCACATGGAACAGTTACTTGGGAAGACAAATGCCATCACTCTGAACACGCCTCTGTTCCTTCTGCTTCCCCCAGGTTTATATACTGAGCATGACATCATATGGTGTGGAATATCCCTTTTTTCAGCTGGGGTCAGCTGTTCTGGCTGTGTCCCCTCCCAGCTCCATGTGCACCCCCAGCCCACTCGCTTGTGGGGTGGTGAGAGGAGCCAAAAGGCCTTGACTCTGTGCAAGAACTGCTCAGCAGTTCTAAACTAACTAAACTAACTAACAGTTCTAACTAAAACATCCCTGTGTTATCAACACTGTTTCCAGCACAAATCCAAAACATAGTCCCATACTAGCTACTATGAAGAAATTTAACTCTATTCCAGCCAAAACCAGCAAAAGTATCATGGTACGGATGAAATATCCAGGTCTGAAAGCTCCTAAGTTGCCATTTACAGAAAGGTTGGCACCAGGGAAAGATTATTCAGTGTTTGCCCTGTTTCTGTTATTTTTCCCCAAACATCTGTTACTTCGTATTGAGAGACAGTGCTCTCTTTGCTCTGTTTGTATCACCATTTTAACTTTTTCAATGCATAGTAACTTACCTATGAAAGGAGAAAGCAGCAGCAAGCTGTACCTTCCTGTCTCTACGAAGCTACACTGAGATATGGAGCAATAACAAAATAACAACACAGGCATGTGAAATTCAATTTTTTACATGTAATTTTCCACTACTTTCAGATGGCATTATCAAACTAGCCAGACAATTACCAGAATTATGTCCTAGTCCCATTAATTTCATGAAATAGAATTCACTTTTGCAAGACATTAAGCAAGTCAGCCACTTGGTGGAAAAGCACCAAGCTCAGTGAAAGTCTCCCTCTTATTGAATATGTTACTTCAGTGAGGCAAACGGTACAAGATTACTGAGTTGCAAGAATCCATCATCTAGTCACAGAGGGATTTAGGGAAATGAAATGATTCAGTGTCTCAGAAATTGCGAGGGTGGAGTGGAGTATGTGTTCTGAACAAACAGGATTAAAGACATAATGGCAAAAACAGAAGTGCAGAAAGAAAGTCTGTATCTGTTGGATAGATTACTATTAGTTACTGGACATTTTCAGTAACAGTTTTGGTTAAAATGTATTGAACTCTTCCTAGTGCATAGTGATGGTAAACTTCTAGTCATGCTCACCAGGGAAAAGGACCTGCAAACTTTTACCTTTCTGAACAATCAGTCCCAGCCCCATGCAGGGTGATAACTTCAGTTCTAGAGTTTTTGCTACACACCAATCTTCTCTACATTACCTCCTGTTCTAAAACATGGTCCTACCTGCTCCTTTGCTTCATAATAGGGTGCAAAGTCTGTTCCAGATTGATTTAGGCAAAGTCTTGTCACCAGCTGCTAATACCAGAAATTATGGTCTCTACCATATAATTAATACCTGCCTGAAGAGAAGTAACATGTAGTTGCTACTTGTTAAAAATTCTAGATCTAACACATGAAAAACAGGTATAATTCATTTCACAGAAAGAAAGCATATCCTACTAAAATCAAGTGCTCCCTCATTAGAGTGGTGGTGAATGTTCTGTTACTTACGGTCTGCATATGACTTCATTTAACTGATCCTCATTACTGAGGCTTTTATTATCCTAACTTACAATCTCAACACAGAGAAAGTGTTGGAAGCTTTGCTTTTACTCCATTTAATGACTAGTCCTTATTAAATGTTCTGAAAATTTTCTGCTTTGTTGTTTGAATTAAAGCTTCTGTGTATGAAGTTCAGAATTTTTTCCCTTCATTCACACTTAGACCCTGAGCTCACCTAATGAAAGACTGAACAGCAAGTTACGGAGTGCAGTGTGTTGCAGAAATGAAACAAACCACACAGGGTTTCAATGAGGACACAGAAAAAGGCTGAGAAACTGAGTTACAGAAATCACAGTCCTAGTGGTCTGGAGTTTAGTCAAGTTGTTCAGCACAAACGGCAAGAGAACTCCAAAAAACACAAAGGATAGCTGTCAAATTTCAGTCAGACAAACAATAAAGTTGTAAAGATTAAGAACACAAGATCAATATGGTTCCATCTCCTGGAAGAAGTCTGTATGAAATATTTACATTCTGAAAGCATCATGATGTACCTGATTTCTGTGAGTTTGAAAAATGGATCAAACATAAGGATCCGAGTGCTACATCTTCTCTTAAAGTACATGAGTGGTGATAAGCACAGGATTCTTAGGGAGCCTGAGATAAATGCTTTGAGCTCCTGCAATAGAAATTCTTCTTTACAAAGAAATAAATTATAATTACAATTTTCAATAGTTATTAAGGTCATTAAGATGCTTTACAATTTCACCAATTATTTCTTACACCATATTTAGAAGCTGTATTCACAAGGCTATCCAGAAGTAATTAAGGAAAAAGTGACAGAGAACCCAGTTATCCCCAGACACAGCCTTCCAATGATAAATTACAATCAAAATAAGCCACCATTTAGTGAGCCTCCCTGATTTAAAATGTGCACTTCTACAATTACTAGCATTAAGAAAACCTGATTACTCAAGATGGATTGACACTGATGCCTGAACGCATTTGAATCAGAGGTATTCCAACACTAACAGGTTACTCCTCCTTCACCAGCCAACCTGTTCTCACAAAACGTGCAGGCATGTAATACTTGTGATTGCTTTACTCCCTTTTCAGGTGATTTAAACATCACTATTGGTGAAACCAGACCTCGCTGTGTCATTTCCCTAGGAAAGCAGGCTGTTATTATTTATCGCCACTAATGACTCCAACAAATTTGTTGTTCTGAGGACAAAGGAAGCTTAAACCACACGTGGTACATCCATCTGCAAAAAAGCCATCATTGTCTAGAAAAACAGAATAGACATAGCTGCAGAACAAAAAAAAGGTGGGGAGAGGGTAGAATATTCCTCAGCATCTGACCCTGAAGTAAGGAGCTTCTCATCACTGTGAGACTGGTTGTGGGGAGAAGTCAGGGCATGGTCCTTGACTCCCTTCTCTCTCCCTACACTTCTCAAAGGTTCCATAGATCCGCTACTGTGAGTATGGGGAAAGAGGTGGACCAAGAGGAGCACACGTATCAGCCAGCTGACACAGGAGCACTCATCCAGCAACATCCCTTCCTTCACATTATGGTTGCACCTGGTACTGGCCTTCTTCTTAGGTCTATTTATAGCATTCTGTTCTCCTTTCAAAACTCTGAAAAAAATTAAAATTATTTTCAGCAGCCTCAAAATCAGAGAGACAATTCTCATCGCAATGGTACCTACTGAAATCAAAAGCAACTTCATTGGAGGTTCACTAGGTCCATGTAGGAAAAAAAGTGGAAATGCAGCTCTGTAACACCTTGAGAACCTTACACTCCGTGATAACGAAAAGAGGAACGTAATAAATAAATCATACCACCGAAAAATTGAAAATGCATTCAAAAACGAAAAGTCTTTAAAAACTCCTCCTATAAACTTCCGATGAACATTATTTTAAAATCCCTGTTCCTCGATATAAGGAATAGTAAATTCTGTATTTTATAATCACAACAGAAGACATAACAAACAAAACAGAAATAAAAATAGATTTCTCCTGAGATTTTATTTCCTTCTTATAAAAACATTGATAAATCCTGAGTTTTATGCAGAATGTATATAAGCAGAAACAAGTAGTTTGAAAAGATGAAAGCTGCTCAAGTGCTGCAACATGTTGGCCTTACACAGAAGACCGCTGAGTGATGACAACACTCTGATCAATTTGACAGTTTGCAGACACATTGAGCAGTAGCAAGACTGAATTAGAATTTTTAAATATATCACTAGGAACTGTGGCTACAGCATTTGCTGTGTAGTGAGCCAACCTGAAGATGAATTCATAAAAACCAAGGCAAGCAAAACTGTAATAGCTGGCTGATGGCACACCAGCTACAGAAGCAATGCAAGGAGCAGGAGAAACGGAGAGCGAGCTGCATTTTGCTTATTCAGTATGCTAAATCAATCTTTCAGCAGCATGAAAAATTACCAGTTTGGGCACCTATGCTTCACATAATTAAGATGAACAGAGTACATGAAGCCAAGAGCAATGAAAAGAATGAATCTCAATTTGTATGAGGACTGTCAATATAGCCAGGTCCCTCTGTGGATTCAACCCCAGAGAAGACTGGGAGAAGGGAATAACACCGATAACCTCTGGAGGTCTCTTTCAATGTGCTTTATGATTCTAGGATCTGTCTATCTGGCACAGAGGTTTAAACTCCCATCAAGTTAGAGCAGCAGCAACTGGATCATCCCTTTTTTATCATCACCCACCTCTGCCATGATGCCTACAAGAAATGAGCTAACACATAACTAAACTAAATGGTTGGTTTCTCTGCTTAAACTAGCAAAAAAGTGTGCCCTTATACACACATGTGTACTCTACACATCTAATGGTCGTTTGTTTTGAATATTTATATGTTTCTCCGTTTCTCCCTTGGCAACTTCAACCTTACTCTGTAGAAACCAGGTACTTTCCTAAAAGTCTTACACAACATTAAACACAGAAAAACCCTGGTCCTCTTCAGGTCCTCTGAATGAGACAGACATTATTAATGACGGTGATCAGCAGCTGAGTTCTGAACAACCCCAGTACCCAGACAGTAATGTCTTTTGACTGCTGAATGTCCAGGATGAGTCTTGCTTGGACTGTTACTATGAGGAGGGAACACTGGGGATGAATGCTGAACTTGTAACAGTTGGTGGTCTCATAACAGGTTGACCCATGCAATAGGTGAGGATTCTTTTATAATCACAGAAAGTATGTAATAAACCCCCACATTTTTTTATTGCTTTGCACTTCTAACTTCTGGAAGGAATAAATTATTTTTCAATCACACATCGTGCTGTCTGGATAAAATTTCTGCAATTACTAAGATTTCAGACAAATACCAGGCAAAGATATTTTTTATTTTATTCCTGCATCTAATATATATGTACATGTACTAGATATATCAATCTACTATATATATCAAAGATGATAGATAACTACTCATACATTGATAATTCATGTACCCAGTGTGTTGTGTCTGTTTCACTCTCTGAATACACTGTGTACATTCTTGCCATGAAATCAGTTTTCCATATTATTTATATGCATGTCAGGACTCAAACAGGTAATAGGCTACACACTGTATTGCTCCTGTAGAGACATATATTTATTGTCCATTTTAAGTGTTTTGAGGCAATGGGATGTAAAGGGTAATTTTCTTCAGATTTTTCTCATCCTGCACTCTTGGGCATATTTCAGCCTGAGGCATATTCATGCTAATTGCAGCTAATGAATCTACAATCCTCAGGCATAGGCGCCTCTTAATCAGAATGTATTATTACTGCTGGATCATTTGGCCATGGCAACAGTCACCAGCACAACTTTAGGCTGAGTTTGGTTAGGTTATTAAAGGAATGATAGAACATAGTTGTCTGACCCATTGACACAAGGAGCAAAAGACACTCAGAACATCACTGTGGGGAGGGCAGAAATATCATTTAAGCCCCCGAATGATAAAAAACCCCACACACCTCCCTGCCCTTCCACAGGGCCTTTTTAGAATTAATAATGCAGAGCAAGCAGCAGTGTCACCTTCTTCACCCCAGCCCAGCTCTCGGAGACACCTGTACAGGCTCTACTTCATGTCAGCATTGGCCTCTCGGTGAAGATTTCCTAAAAACACACCAATTACAAGAAAAGTGCCAAGATGAAACCACCACAAACTCCATTCACATTGGTGAAAATTTTTTGTCATTACCATATCAAACTGCTATAGAACTGAAAGGCATTGCACGCTTTCACCAGTCCACTCAGCGATCCAACACATGAGGATTTTAATCCAGGCACAGTTAACTATCCATTATCCTGTCTGAATAACCTAAACACTGAAAAATTCCAAATTGATTAGAACCTTTCAGGAAGGAGAAAGGAGCACTACTGCAAACAGATTGGATACAAAAGCTTCTGATCCACACACAACTTCAAATAAAGAGGCAATCAATGTGTTAGCATGATGGGAGGAGAGGAAAAGATTTCTTGAGATTCGCAGCCTTATTTTCTGTAACGGAGTGACACAGAAAAGAATAAAAATAATGTTAGCATGCCATTTTATTCTAGTAATTAGTATGCCTTCAGCCAAAATAGTACATTTAGTTCTGGGCAACTTATTTTTAAAGATAATGGAGGAAAGTAAGTGCTTTAGTAAGATGCCAACAAGAAGACACATGATGGAGATATATAAAATAATCAATGGTATGGCCACCGTCAGTTGGGGTTTGGTATACCTTCATTCAGTGAAATAGTGAAGATAAAAGGCAAAAATCATTGAAATATAAAAATTGTCAGGTTAACTTCTGAAACTCATCACTATAAGGCATTAAAAGCAAACCATAAATGTTTATATAAACAGGATGAACACACATGTTACATAGCAGGAGTGAAAAAAAATTAAACCTCATGTTTGGGTGGATTTCTCACTGACAGTCATTGCAAAAATGTCTCCCCCAGAGGAAAGTCACTGTGTGATGATTCAGAAATGAGTTTCTTAAACCTCACTCTGGACAGGACATTGTCAAAACTGGGATACAGGACTAGACACACAGTATTTTTACTTACATGGCAATTCTTATGTTCATATATTTCATTGTTCACTAAACTGATACTTCATGTAGGCTAGGGCATAATAATCTTCAATAACCTGGTAGCAGATAAAATAATTATCAGCAATTTTATCTTTTTTACCCATTGACAAGCAGTAAGAGGCAGAGAAGTGCATCAGTCTGTTAAAGGGATGATATCATCAAATTGCCTGCAAGACCTGGGGACATGATTCAGTGACAAGCTGGGATCCTAATTAGGTCCTGATTTACTAAATGCATATTTTAGTGGATGAGCAAAGAGTTTGAGGATTTTTACATTAGGACCACGATCGCCATTCAAGAAAATCAACATCACTTATGCCTGAATATCAACCAGTTCGCTTCTGCATGCAAGGCACATACATAGAAAGAACTCGATACCTTTATGTCTGAGCCCACAAAAAAGTGATGCAGTGATGCTTGACAGAGCCTGAGCCACTGGCAAGACATCTGTGCTTATTAAAAGCAAGAAAATATGAAATTCATATTAATTTTTTGTTTGATCAGAATTTGAATTTCATATTAGTTATGTTTGTTCAGATTTAGAAGCATCTGTCATCCAAAAACCACCAATCAATATTTTATTCATCTCATGCTATTTAAATCCATTGAGAAACAAACTGAGTAACAGCACAGAATTTAGAAGTGTTACAATTACAAATACAGCTCAGCTTTTTCTGTCCAAATTATTGGTCTTCTGAGGGCTTTTGGTGTTGTTTCTTCATTAAATTCACATCCAAAGGTAAACTGCTTTTGTTGGCTCAGTTTCCTTATGGTGGTTACTTTATTTTTATCTACTTATAGCTAAAAATACAGAGAAAGTGTTACCAGGAGCAAGAAATAATAAACTAAAAAAGCAAAAGAACATCCGCACTCTCAGACTGACCAACCACCACATTACTGAACAAGTTGCTGCAATGAATGTGACTTCCTGTAGAGTAAGTTAATATTTCAATATATGTAAGAATACTTCAATTCAGCTTTAACTCCTGAGTAAGCATTTTACCCCTAAGGAATTACTGAAAACATAATCGTCAGTCTCCTTCCACAGAATCTTTCTTCTGTTTCCCATCTTGCCACAGAAATTTCTCTCTTCAAATACTGAGACAGTCTGAAGAGTAAAGAAAGTTCTGTTGCTGCCTTCGAATGACTGATAATTTGTAGCTATGCTGATAGTCACGGATTTTAAGGATAATTTGAATTACGAAGTAAAAAACCTTAAATAATCATTACTTTTGTTTGCAATTGTATTCTTCACTTAGTTAATTTTCATTGATGGCATGCATTATTTTCTCTTTGCTGACAAAAATAAATTAAGACCTTATTTGAGTAATACACAATTATTTTGACTCTTCAGGGTCTAAACAGTTAGACTCCTGTGAATAGCATCTGTCCTGCTTATTAAATGTCTGCTTCTGTGTAACTTCTGTCAAAATGAATTAAGATTAAAAATTCTAATTCACCCCAAATGCATAACACACCATTTGAAGCTATTTTGTAAGTAAAAATCTTCAGTCAGCTTTATACCTGAAGAAAAATGTTTGTCAACTCACATTTTCTTTTCAAAATTTTCTAATTGATAAAGAAGGCTTTACTAATCTAAAATTAGCAAACTAATCTGATTGTCTCTTATAGCTGTTGTCTCCAAGTGTCTAATTAGTAGATCTAATCCTATCAACACTTTAGGAGAGAAAACCAAGTTTTCTGCTTTTTCAGCACAGCTCAGTTTCTCAGCTTGGAGTTAAATAATGATTGAACTGAACAATTTTAAAAGGCCAAAATAAGGGAGCATTTTTTTGTGTCTGGAGAAAAATATTAATCCTGTATTACAGCCTCAGTAACCTATGGTTTCAAATACTCAGTGACTGTAGTGGTTTGACTACTGAAAATATTGATGACAATATAATAAACTTTTATTGCATGAAAATAACTAAAAGTATTTTTTATTAAAGTCAGAGCTTAGTATGTACTTATGTTTTAATTTTTTTAATGATGTATTTTCTAAAGAAAATATGTTTCATTTCAAAAATCATTTTAAATTACCTGGTTTTATTCTACTTTATTATTACAAGCAAGTTTGACAAATACCTTTTATCAGAATTGTTTGTTCTTTATCACACAGGCCAAGAAAGAGAAAGAAAGTGAGCGAAGTCTTAATTATGGCTAGTCACCTAAAATACACACATAGCTTATGTACTAACATTAAGGTTCGTACTGTTCTCATGGTTTGCCTTCATTAGAATGAAGTTGAAATTAAGGGTAAAATATTGACACAGAAAACTTTGCAGTTTTTTAATGTAACAGCAGATCAAGATAAACCTTTAGCTTGATTTCTGAAATAAACCCCACCTGCACTCATCCTTGTTTTTGTGGGGAGAAGGTGGGATCTTTAGTGTTGCTGTGCAGACCTGTGCTCACCTAAAATGAAAACTCTAAATCTGACACAGGGGACTGTTGATACTGGCCACAGGAGAGATTGGATAAAGGAAATATCCCTTGATGTTGACAGTTTTTTGTGGAAGTCATTTGTCCAGTTCAGCTTTTCCTGGAGGGGTATTAGAGTCTGAGTTCTCTTCCAGGACCCCTGCATGATGGTTCCATGACAAAGGGCATGAGCATCCTAGTGGATGGCAGCCTCAGAGGTGTGGTCCCACCTGAAAAGCTGTTCAGATCTCCTTAGCAGGGGTACATCCACTGTGTCTCCCCAAAAGTATAGTTATTGTTATCAAGACATCATCTTCCAGTGCTTTGTACACCACTGACTGCCAGCCCCCTTGCATCCAGAAGCTATCCTGAGGTTACCAAGCTTTTTGCTGTGCCATTGGTTTATTCTGCCACCAGAGAAGTTTTCAGCTTCATCGCAGTACAAGATAATAAACCTTATTATAGTCCTGGGGCTGCAGCATGTACCTTGTTGGATCTTCCGGCAGACTAAAGCAGCAAGACATTTCCACCCAGAAAGACAGTGGGGAGTGGGCTGAAATAATAACCAGACGGGGGGAAAGAAAAAGGTTTCTATTCAGAACTAGATTCAGCAAAGACAGACTGCAATACAAGATAGGCCTTCTAAAGAAAGAAGATAATATTGAGGTAGTATTTGTCCCAGAAAAGAAAAAGGAACAAATTTCAGGGGGTCAACAGCAGCAAACATCAAGGTATAGTTGCCATGTGGGCCTTTATATAGCACTGGAAGTACTTTCTGGGTGCTGCACAAACTCTCAAATGTGCAAGAGCCTTTTTTTGGTGTGTATTCAATTCATGCTGGAGAACTTCATGGTGCTGAGGGCAATTCATGGTTTCAGTCTTCATTATTAGGGATTGAGGCATATTTGGTACACACCCACAGTGGATCTGCGGGTTTAGTTTCCTCTGAAAGGAATCTAGCTCACCCAAACTGCAACTGCTCTATGATGCAAAAAAATGTACTCTAAGTGTTGATAACTGGGAGATCTGCTTCAAAAAGCCTCTCCTGCTGCGATGTGGGCTGACAGGGAGTCCACCAAATGGCACAGAACTGAGCCTGGATCTTCCTTCCACCCCTACCATCATGCTGGAGAAACACTGCTTCATGCACAACGTCACACAGGGGCTTAACTCCCACATTCCTATGCTAGGAGATGGGAGCCCTTCACATCAGGGTTGCACGTGCCTCTTTTGGGACAAGCAACATTCATTCTGGCATTTCCTGAACTGATCTTTTGGAAGCCATTCATAATATTTGTGTGTGTAATTAAACACGTTTGCACAATTCCACAGTTGCATGGGGATACTAATCTAAAGAAAACCGTCTTTTCTTACATACAGGCAGATGAGGGAATACAAGGAAGCAATAAGACAATATTGATCTGCGCAATAAGCAGCATGCTGCAGAGTAGAAGCCCAAGACAAAACATGGGCTACACTTATAAGATTCCATTTATAAATATTTTATAAAGGTTAAATGACTATAACATGTTGTAAAGATGGTATAGTTATAAGATTTACATATTACAGCTGACAATATTAGAAGGCTTGATGGGTAGTTACAGGCAATGATCATAAGCTACCTATTGGACTGTAATTGCTAATTTGCCTTTTAGTCAAATACCTATTAGGTCTTTTATTAACCCTCTGTACAACCCTCACTATAAATTATTATCATAATAAGGATTCCTGGTTTTTTGGGTTCTGTCCACTTGACAATTTGACCAGGTTAGAAAACCCATTTTAGACAGTGCTTGTAGGTAGGTGTATTCAATACACTGTGTTATGCCATTGGAAGCAAACCTAAGATTATTGTAGTTCTTCTCAATAGATAAGCTCTTTACCACTTGGGTGGACAGCACTGCTTACTGAAAGCATGTTTCAAAGCAGTTCAGAATGAGTTCCGTCTTTCTGCTATTATAGTTTACTGGCACTCTCTCCCTTCTCTTTTCCTTTATGTTCCCCTTGGGATAGATGGAGTGACTAACAGTGAATAAAATAATACAATGAAATTCAATGCAGCAAGCTTGGGCAGGCACAATTCCCGATCCTGCAAGATGCCAAGTACTCTGAAGTCAAGATCAGGTATTTAGAGCTCTACTTTAAACAAAACAAGCATAAAAGACTAAGTACAAAACTCATTAATATGGAACAGGCACCAAAAAAGGGCACCTCTTCGCTTACCTACAGGACTAATACTGCATCACTTAAATGCTCAGTTACCCAGGACATCACTGCAATATCAATTTCCATTTTTGACTCTCATAGTCCTATGAAAAACCAATGACTCTGCCATTGGTGCATGTTGGCTTTCATGTGCTTTGATATTCCCATTTCCCAAAACTGCTGAAGCCAGTAATTGATATTACAGTATGTTCTTTATAGGATGCTTAATAACAAAATATGTTTTTAATGAGCCCAGTCATACCCCACTGTTTCATTTATTCTTTTCATAAAGCCAAGTAATGATAAGGGAGTGACTGAGGACAACTCCATGGGCCACATTCAAAGCAATGCCTGTTTTTCCTGGCATTGCCAAAGAACAGTTTCTCACTTTTACGACTCCACTCATACGTTCATACATTCAAAGCACTTGACAAACACCAATAACACCTCCCATTAGTTAATTGAACAATTAAGGTGAGACACGGGAATCACAAGCAGACACGTGGAGTGGGACACAGCAGCTGATTAACAGCACACAGCTATTAGCCCTATAAACTTTTAAGAAAACTACAAAATCTTTTAAAATACAGAAAGTAATAACAGAGCTACTAAATCACTTGTGTGATGGCTGGAGATTCTTTTCCAAAAGCGAGTTAATCTGGCCCTGGCCATGGAGTGGGCTTTATGGTCACTCTTCTATAGCCTCATGGGTGGCAACGTAACTAGAGCTATTCACTGGGTCTCTGAACTCCTTGTGTCAACAGTTGTCACAGTTGTCTTTGTAAGAAGCTACAGGGAACATGTGCACATGGCATGACCAGATGTTTCCTTCCATTTTGGAAAAGGAAAGAAAGGAAGGTGCAGTGCTTTGCCAGAAGCAGGTCTAGTAGCAGAAAAGTTGGCTACAAGAGACCTTCAAGAATATTTGGCAGCAGTCCACATCAGTTATTTTTCTTAATTCTAGCTCATAAGTCCTGTGAGCACTTTACATCAACATTAATTGGAAACCAAGGGTTCAGAGTACCCTGCAGGAATTAACACTACAGAATCAACACAAAGTCTTCCACCAAGTTGCATAAGGATTTCAGCTCCAGATAAATCCCTGTGGCTTTATTTGTATTGTGGGAGGAGGGAAGAGAAGGGAGCCAGGGGACAAGCAGAGTCTTACAAGCAACTATAGAACCTTTTCCCTTGTCTTGCCCCATTAACCGCAAGAAGCATCTTCAGCCTCTCTCCTCCCAGTAATCTAATTCAATCCCCATCTCCAATCACTGTTGCTAACATTTCCATTCATAATACGAGGTTTTTCAAATCTCTTACTGGGAGCAGTACAGCATTGAGGACTTCCATTTTCTCTCAGTGTTACATGACAAATGTAACCTGAGGAAAACTCCAGCTGTAGCACTTTGCATTTTTACAGCATTGTTCACCTCAGATGGTGTTATACAAAAAATAGCACTTACAGACCTACCCAATATGAGGTCCCAGTATGCTGTATACTGAACATGTCCTAAAAATTCACTTCCTGATCCGAAAAAATTGCAGTCTAAATAGGGAAGGAATAGGAGAGGAAAACAAACTGGTGACTTTTATGTTATCAACTCAGCAGGATGGTCAAGTCCAGAAGCCAAGCTGGCTTGGCTGCCAGAGTGGCAGTCTTGTGTCCCACACACTGGACAGAGCTCTGCCATACTTTTAAGAATTGATACACCCATGGAAATCACGAGGAGAGCTGACTCAAGGACTAATATAAGATCTAAAAAATCTTCTATGAAAGCCCACAGAATAACTCCCAAATCTCATGCTTCTTTCCCATCTCCTTGCTACATCTCTCCTACATTTCAGAAGGATGTCATGTCCAGAGGCGATGACTCATTATAGAATAGGGTAATTATAGAATAGTTTAGGTTGGAAAAGACCTCTGAAGATTGTCAAGCCAAATCTCCTCCTCAAAACATGGTCAGTTCCAAAGTGAAATCAGTTGCACAAGGATGAAGACTCCACAACCTCTCTGGGCAACCTGTTCCAGTATTTAAGCACCCTCCCTGTGAAATTAAACTACCTTAGATATAAGAAACTTTCTGAATGCCTTTGAATTTCCTCTGTAGCAATGTGTATCCATTGCGCCTCGTCCTTTTGCTGTGCAGTTCTGGTTCCATCCCCTCTACATCCCTCCTCGAGGTAGTGGAAGACTGCAGTTAGATCCTCCCTTAGCCTTAACTCGTCCAGGGTAAACAAAGCACAGCACTCTCAACTTCTCCTTGCACTGCCTTAACTTTCCTTAATTTTCCTATGCTGCAGCTCCTTAATCATCTTATTCACTCCCTGCTGGACTTGCTCCAGTTTATTCATCTCTTTCTTGCACAGGAGGTCAAAACTGAACACACTTCTCTACATGGGGTCTTGTAAGTAATGAATAGAGGGGAATAACCACTTGACCTGCTGGCCATGGTCTTGACAGGGCAGCCCAGTATGCAATAGGCTTTCATTGCTCTGAGGGTGTTCCTGATGTCTCATGATCACCTCCTTGCCCACCAGGACCCTCCAGGTCTTTCTGCAGAGCTGCTTTCTAGCCAGTTGGCGCCCAGCCTGTAGTAATCTGTCTTGGCAGAACAGTGCGTTTGCATTGTGAACATTACGAGGCTTCTAGCAGTCCATTCCTCCCACTTGCTGAGGTCTCTCTGTGTGGAAGCTCCAATCTAGCATATCAACTGCTCCCCCCACATGCACAATTTGGCATCATTCATGAATTTGCTGAGGGTGCATGTTGCTCCTTCATGCTGATGAAGGTGTTCAGCAGTACCAGCCCCAGTACTGATCCCCGAGGAAGATCACCTGTAGTTACCTGCCAGTTCTATTCCAAACCATTGACCACTCCTCTTTGAGCCAACAGTCCAATTTGTCATCCACTACCTGATCCATGTCTCACCAGTTTAGCTACAAAGATGGTATGGGAGACCATGTTAGAAGCTTTGCGAAGGTAAACAACATCCACAGGTATTCCTTCAACCACAGATAACTAATTTCATTGTAGAATGTAATGAATTGGTCAGGCACCATTTGTCCTGGGAAATCTGTGCTGGTCTCAATTATCTTCTCACTCTTCAAATGTCTGGGAAGTAGCTTCCAACATTACTTGCTCATAATCTCTTCAGGGACTGAGATGATGCTAACAAGCCTGCAGTTCATATAGTCCTCCTTCTTGCATTTTTGTAGAACCTCATTAATTTAAGAAACTTGCAGAAGGCTGGATAGGAGGTAAAACAGGAGTAACGAGAATGAAAAACAGCACAGTGGAACAGGAAATCACAAAATCCTTGCAATGTTTCCTGTGCCTGATTTGGTAGCAGAGGGAGGAAGAATTCTGAGTATCCTGAGCTGACACCTGCTACGCCAATTTTCCACACGGAATGCTATTTACAGCCAAAGTACACAGCTTTTGAAACAGAGTTATTAACTGCCAGATCTTTTCTATGGTGTCACACAGAGAACACTATAATCAAGCATATATCTGGTTAGAACAGAAACAAGACAAAATATTTCTGCTTCTTCAACTCCTGTTGTAGACTTAAAGATGGTTCTCTAAAATGTCTCTCGTGTTCACAAAAAAAGTCAAGAAAGATACTTAAAATTGTAGAAAGGAAACTGAATGCCAGATTCTGATCTCACAGGATTTTTTTTTCTTTGAGAACTCCAGCTCCTGTTAATTAATAGAATACCTCCTACTGCTTTCAGTATGTGTTAGACTGAGCCATTGATCGCACTGAATACAAGACTAACATGAAGGAAGAGATCAGCACATATACAATCCGATGTTGTTTGTTCTGACAGAACCAGAAAAACCAACTTTCCTCTAGAAAAAAACCTGGAATTCAAAGTTAACAACAAAGTATCTGACAATCAAAACCATCTGTGTTACATTTGAGGACACTTAATCAGAGTTTGCAGATAGGAAAAACTGGAAAACGCTAAGTATTCAGCTCAGTCAATTAAATATGTTTATTTTAGCATAAATACAACTTCTGTTAAATATTTCCTGGAAAATTGTAAATACACATGAAGCCCTCTTTCAGACCCAAACTATACTTAAGAGCTGCAAGTGCGTCTGCCTCTGTACGTAACATTCCTGCCTCAGAATTCATACAGCATTTGACACCTTTGGTTTCCTTGCCATAGATATTTACTAGGCATTTGGGTCACCTTTAGTTTATCAGCCAATTTTTCTCTTAGGCGCCTTGCAGGGGTATCGATATTTAAAGAAACAAAAAATTAGAAATGGATGGCCAGGGAGCAACTGCTCCTTTTACAGGCTTTAGTTTAATCTACATCATTTCCCAAGACGTAACATGTGCAAAATAAGTCACTATTCAGTACAGAGCATGGCATTTAAAATAACATGGGTTACCCAGGAGCCAGGTCTTATTGACTTTCCATGACATTTATTCTTTCCAGTGCTTGAGCTGAGTTAGACAGTGGAGCTTAGTAATTTTTTAACATAGAACCCCTTCTCCCCCCCAGCTCTTTCTCTGACTTGCGTGGGCTTAATGAACAATATTTTAAAGTATTATGCCTGAATATTATTACATTCTTGCGTTACATCTAATCTGGCCTACACCTGTGTGGTTTGCATCCGCTTCTTCGAGTTTACGAGTTTACACCTACATTTTTATGGTACAAAACTAAAAAATATTTACTGGATCTTGAGCAGCTGTCTGGAGCAGCTACTGCCCCAACACTGCCTCAGGCAGTGTCACTGACCTAAAGCTGCATGTTGCTCTTTCTCAGCTGGAAGTTACTCCCCTTGCACCAGAGCCAACAAGCCAGAGTGTCTAAGTCCTCCTCGTTTCTTCAGGGCAAGGTCAAAGCTCACCTTAAACCATGCCAGTCATGGCTGGAGCTACACTGCCTGATTTTGCAGCACGTCACACATTTACCAATCTGATACTCTGCATCAGGTGTGTTAACCTCTAGCTGAAGAGTAGATCTGTCCCCCTACTCACCTTCTGGATAGCAGGTCTGCCCACATTTCATCAATGTATAGACCAGCACTGATTCAAATACTGTTTCAATAGTGCCCTTTAAGTCAAACCAAAACTGATGAAGCAGAAGAGCAGTTCAAAAAGCGCGATGATAATTACTTGTAAATGCTACCTTAAAACAAACAAAATTATGTCTGATATAGAAAAACGGGCTGTGCACATACCATATAACCATCAGCGTTTTTACATGTTAGTTATCACATAGTTAGCACAAATCCCTTTACCTACTGTGGACAGACCCCAAACCCTCATAGTTCATAGCTCAGCATAAGTTTTAGCAAATTAAAATAAGGCAGAAGTGTTCAGTGTTATTAGCTCACAAGAGAAGTGTTTTACATTCACATTACACTGATGTAGACAATCTGCATCATAACCCATACTACAAGCTTACAGCAAAAATGAACATATTTTTAATGCCAGAAGTTGCTCCATTCCAAAATAAGACCAAAGTGTAACTAAACAAGTGAAATGGAAGTTCACGTCATGATTCACATTCACGTTGCAAGGAAGCATGCTAGGACCGGTATCGATAATTTACAGTGGCTTGCTACTATCCCTTGCCATAGGCAACTGCCCCCGAAACTTTGCTAGTAGGAGAAACAAGTAAATGCATCTCCTCCCCTCCAGTGCAAAGCTGGTGTCTCCACTGACTTCGCCTGGACACGGTTTGAGAGCATCCGCACCGTGCAGAGCACAGGACACAGCGCGGCCATTGCCAGGGGCTGTGGCCATGATGGCAATTGATGGAGGTTGATCCAGATGACAATTCTTGTCTAATAACAGCACTACACTCTTGTCTATGCCCTAACTGTCCTGAGAATAAACACAGAATTTTGCCTCCAAGGTTGCCAACTTTTACGAATGCCAATTTCATTAAGGAAATACGCCTAAATTAAACATGGTGACTAAACCATATGTGTGGAGAAGGAAAGCCCATAAAACATTTAAAACAGCAATAAAGCTATTAAAGCAATTTCACATTAGAACTCAAGTTAAGTGAAAGAAATAATAAGCTGACTAAGCCGTACCGTTCTCTGTAATGTCTGAATTGCTTTCAAGTGAACTCTTCATGACAGCATTTGACATAATTAGGAAGTTCCACATTTTAATTCAACATTCAGGGCTTGAAAAAATATCAAAGGGTGTCTATCTATTTATTTTATATAATTGCTAGATTTAAATGAAAGTGGTTGAATAGCAATTTAGGTCCCAAATAGGTTCCTGTAAAAGTGCTGAGAGACTCTGCTGCCGTTTTACAATCAAGAAGTAATTCTGCACGGAGACATGACAGTGAGCACAACAATGTTTCTGGATTTTGTTGTTGTTGTTGTTACAGAATACGCTAGGAGAGACCTCCATTTTTATTTAGCATGTAGGGAATTCTGCTCACTGAAAATTTTCCATTCCATTTCAAAAATGGAACCCTTATCATCTAATTTATATACAAAAATAAGCATTGTGACTAGACTTCACAAATTGCATGCTTCTTTATAATTTCTTTATTTAGAAATTGGATAGGAAGAGGAATTTGACAGAGAGAATGACCTTTGCTGATATCTATAATTAATGTTTTTAGATTTTAGTTTTTTAAGTGCATCTATTGATTTGTTGCCTACAAAGAGCACAACACTACTGGGTCACACATAACATTGTTCTGTTGTAAGATATTGCTGGAAACATTAAAGAAATCAATTAACAAAAAGCCAGATCAGAACCTTGTGAAAAACTGAATGTGGGTCTGTTAGAAGCCAAGTCACTTAGGACATAATTTTTGTGGACTGACAAAAGAAGAATGTGCAATGCTGTCACTTCTTATCAAATACATCCCATGGAAACAAAGGAAACTTACTTGTTTTCTGAAATGTTTCTTAAGACATGAAATCTGCCAGGGCCACACAGCCAAAACAAACTTTAGTTCTAGATATACAGTCAGAACACATAAAAGGTGAGTCTGCAAAAGCAACCATCTCAGTTGGGAATGCACAGAACCAACAAAAGGACCCAGGTTTCTGGGAGCCACCTCAAAGGCACAGGACACTAATAGTAAAGATTATACTTTAGTAGGTTACGGAACGACAAAATCTAAGTGGCTTTTCATGAGGAAAGGAAGCCTTCCTGCCTTTGAGATCACTACTGAAATGTGTCAAGCAGAAAATAATACAGTACAGTGAACAGGATGATGGAGGAGAGACGTGCACCCACAATGAGCTTTCCCAAGTCCTCTTCTTGTGAACGGATTTAGATTTCAGTTGACAAAGAATGCGAGAGGACTACAGTTTTTAACATCTCAGCTGGAGGAAACAGAGACACTGAACTATTTGACCTGTTTATCTGTATGAAATCAAACACACAAACAAAACCACCAACACACCACGAACATGATTCAAACCAAGGAATTAACAATCTGAAAGTCAAATTTAATGTGCTATATGGCAGCATTTGTGACACATCTGGAATCTTAATAGCATCCAATGTGAAATGGAGTTGAGAGTGGTTTCATTTTCACAAAATAATGTAGTTACAAAGTTCTGTTTCCTTTAAATACAAAGAACTTCAGTCCTTTAAAGAAAAGGGATCAGCAACCTTCCCTTGCAAGTATGAAGCTTTACCAGTCTCCTGTCATTCTTAGCAGCACTGTTCCAGCAAAGGGGGAATAGAGCTGTTAAATCTGTGTATATACACATGTGACCTTCAGTATGGAGTGTTTTTTCCAGCAACCATGAAGTGTCTACAGTGGTGACAAGTTATTTTCTGAGTAATCTTTTGTGTATATATATCACAAGATGATAGAAGATTTCATGTAGTAATCTTACGCTGCTCAGTAGAGTTGGTGTGACATATGCTGCTTTGTGATATAGAACGGAATAAAATTGAGTTTTATAATATAAGTCCTGACAAAAATAGCAAGTGAAATACTAGTAGTGCAATAAAGACAGGGCAAACAGAGCTGCCATTATGGGCATCGTAATATCTCAGACACAGTCCTTGATTTTTAGAATTAATTTCACAGGGAAATGGAATGTCTGACAAGACACAGAGGTGATTTTTAAGAGGGCCATTGACAGAAGTGACCTCAATTTAACATATCAGCTGAAAGATAGTACGTTTCATCATGTAGTTTCTTCTAAAATCACTCTTCAGTGACAGCATCAAATACGAGTCAAAGTCCCAGGGCCAGGCCAGAACCTCATAACTTTCTGCTCCAGAAGTGAATTCACAGTGAAAAACGAACACTTGGTCATAACACCAGGGACTTCAGGAATAGAAATTCATCAGGAATCACAGGTTATGTAGAAAAAAAAAATCCATTGGACAAAACTACCACCCAAAATACTTCTGTTTCCTCATCTCCCAAGAAAGCAAGCAGCATCAGACTCATTTCACAACCTAACAGAGACTGAATGACATGACTTTTAGAGATGTGATATGTCTAGAAAGGTGAATTTTCAAGAACTTGCTGGCCACTTCCATTGAGCTCAGTGAAATTTGGGTAACTGGGAGTTGACAAAAATCTGCTTAAAATTACTTGCTTATCACATTTAGATATAAAGTCAGAAATGAAGGTGCAGGAGCCCAGCCCTGTGCTTCCCCCTGCCTCGGAGCTGACCCTGTCCCTTCACGGACTCTTTCTTACATTGGGTTCAGCTGAGCCCACTGGTCATACTCTGATGCACAGGCCTGGCTACAAATGGTCCAGAAGTGTAAGGAAGAAGTTTAAAACACGAACCTTGGTTCCATGTCATCTGTAGTATTAACTTTCAGCAGCTTATGTCTGACCTCCTATTGTCTTTGCATCGCAGTCCAAACAACCTACACTGCTGTGCCCAGAGGCTGCTGTACTGTCACTACAGGATCTCCTTCCCAAGACATGTTGCTCTCCATATTTTTAACCCCATAGATAATTTCTATCACCTCAGGAGCAGGAAAATCTCCAAAGAAGTGTTAACATCTCAGTTACCAGCCTCTCATGTTTTCAATTAGTATTTACAATGTTAATAAAAAATTAATATTTACCATGGTGACCTGTATGGTACATATGCTACTGATGAGAGTGAATCCATTAAAAATACATAAAAATAAGCAAGCATGGAAATGAGCCATAAACTTTTCCAAACACATAATAGTTCCAATGGAGGAGAAAAAAAAATGAATCAGCTCTACTAAAAATCCATGTTTTCACATCAATACAAAGAAGTCTGGAGCATTAAATGTTGAGAGTGAATTATTAATCTTCAGTTTACAGATAACTTGCTCAATTTGGGTCTGTACAGAGAAAATGAGCAATCTCAAAATAGAAACTGGATGTCAAATCTCAGTTTGGTCCTACTTCCGTATAAACCTTGTATTCCTTTATACCTTTGTGACACATTTGTTTCATTACAATAGAAGCTTTGGGAAAAAACTCTCATCGGCCTATTTTCTTTTGCACCACCTGTTTCTTTTATAACCACAAAATATTCTGATACAACATTAGAAATGTAAAAAAATCAAACTCTTCTCCTTGCCCTGCCCTCCCTTCCACCTTGATTTCTGGATCCTTTGTAGAAAGTATTGAGCCTGAACATCTCATGAGTACTAACCCAAATTTGTTTCTAAAGAAGGCTTCTACCTAATCAGGTGTGTGGTGAAGCATTTCAGATGAAGTACGTGATATGGAACAGCATCCTTCCTCTGAAACAACAGAAGCTTATCGCATCCACCTGAAAACCACAGATTCCAGTTACAGCACTCTTCTATCTGTGCTGGCTGGAATCATACCAGCAGTTGCAGGGTGAACACAATTTACGTGTATGAGTGTATTCAACTGAAGGGAGGAAACTCCACTCGAGTGTAGTCTCTCCTAGAACAGCAATACGATCGGAGCAGGTCACTCTCATGCCTCGCAGAAGTAACTCTGATGATTTCAGAAATACTGCAGCAGGGATAAATTTAGCTCTGCACAATAAAAATGAGAATTTTATTGCAGCTGAACAATCGTCTGTACTGTATCTTCTCTGAGAAGACATAAAACATCAGAGGAGGAATATTCGGTATGGCTTGTATTTTTTTATTGTTATTCTTGATGCCAGTTACTGTCAAAAACAGAAATATTTTCGTAGTAAATAAACTCACTCCTATACTTCCTATGTTTGTTTAACTAGGGGAAAAACATATTAAAACATCATGAATCACTATTTATAATATAGGATTTTTATGTGCAATTACTTTCTTCCAAACATTAATAAATCAGGGGGAAAGCCTTGCCCTCCTTGCAAAACACAAACTACGCTAGGTACAATTTGTTTTTATTGATTTTCAGAGGCATTTACAGAACACAAGGTACAGTGTAAGAAGAATATATTACTTAAATATTTTCACAGGTATGTTCTTTTCACTTCGGAACTTTAGAAAAATAACAGATCTTTCCAATCTGCTGAATGCTCCCTGCCACTTCTTTGTGGCATATGGGGCAGCATTTCTTGTTAAACACATTGGGGTTTGTTTTCGATATGATCCAAGCACCAGGTATGGTTAAATCATACAAATCAACATTACCTTTTTTTAACAAGTAGGAACAAATCCACCAACTTGACATGAATGACAAGAGATCTTTGTAATGTCATTACTAGCACTGCATGCTTTCTAAACAAGGAAACACATCTTAAGTGTTCGGTTCAGTCTGTGATACACATCAATATGCTCATCAAACAGACATGGTTGTATTCTGACACTACGTTAACCTGACCATTACACGCATTTCTGTATGTACTATATGCACACTTCATCTCTGGCACCAATGTATGTTAGAGAAACTAAGAAACATCAAGGATAAGCAATGAACACTTGGTTCATCACAAATCTTGCTGAAGAAAGAAGATCTGACATAGAAACAGCAAACTCGGCTTTCACTAAGGTTTATGAAGTTCTTCCTGAGGTTAAACTACTTTCTCACTCATCCCAAACATTTGACCTTCCCTCCTATTCACTTAGAAGGACCTAGTTATCCAAAGCTAGAGAAGGAAACTCTTAAGAAGCCCAAGCGTTCTTAGGCCAAGGGTTTGGTTTATAAGCCTGTCTCCTGAGGTTGCTTTTGGGTTCAAAGCAAGAAGAACATGCTGGTAAATAGTTAGGAATTCAACATATACTTAGGAATTCAACAAGAGACATTGGGATGCATTCAGATGACTCAAATCAAGGTTATGGTGACCTTCACGTTTCTGGCCAGCTCACAAGACAGCACAAAACACAAAAGTCAAAAGACAGGATATCTCCTGAAATAACTGGGTAAACCACTGGCAAAAGTCACAGTCATAAGAAACACCGGGTAAAGCAGACGAGAGCGGAGCCACGGAAAACAGACTGAAGGCCAGACAACTGAGCCAAACAAAGGCCTCAGGATGATTCTGGAAGGCAGACTGGAAAGGGCATAAATAATTTTGCCAAGAGCCAAGCACACACACAAACACAGAGGATGCGCAGGCAGACAAGCCCCAATGATGTAAAGCTGCCCACTGACTGCAAAATAGAGAACAACTTGCTGGGCCTTAAATATCTGTCATATGGCCTTGTTTTGATATGCACAGAAGAGCACCAGCTCCAACGCTGCAACATCAGCTGCAATGGTACAGCTGATAAACCAGGTGTAGGACTGTGGCTTCCAGGATTTTTGTAGACCTATTTGTTAGAACCAGTGTCTGAAAAGTGATTAAGGCACCTGTTATAGTTATTTTAAAATGTTTTAAATGAGACATAAGCATGGTGCTGGCGGAAACAAAGCAAGACTTACTAAGGCTTGTGCACTTCTGGAACAGCTGATGGAGGCCAGGTGGGGTACATGGGGTACCTACAATGGCACTACACATATTTAGCACCTGAACATTCGCTTTCTAACTTAAATGGTGGAAATAACAGAGGACTCCTCTGACAGCACAAATGACAGATACAAAAGTTCCACGGTGGTATCACTGGTCACACAAAATGAAGTGTGATATTCAGCTTATCCCGTGACCCTTTGTAGGCCAAAACACCCCTTGGTTTTAATAACGTATTACTGTTTCCAGCTTAATACCACCTCCATCCCACATCACAGGTCATCTCAGGTTCTCTGCTCCAAATGATCTTCTCTTCCAGAAAGAAATGTAACAAATTTCACATCAAAACAGTTAAAGTAGGAGCACTTACAGGACAAATGGAGAAATTCCAGAAAGTCCCTAAACAGAGTGAGATTTCACCACAGAGTGCAGACTTTTCTAGAAGAAAACAGAGATGGTTCTACAGGAATAAGTTTCTCTAAACCAGAGGCTTATATTTATCTAGGTTGCAGATTTATCTAAACTAGAATTTCACCTAAATATACAGTGAAAATATATCATGAAATGCAAGCAAAAAATGATTCACATACAACCGCTATAAAATGCAGTCTTAGACTGATCAGACTACTACAAATTTTCTGCAACTGCAAGGGAAGTACGTGTCTGAAGACCAAAATATTTATGTGCATGAACAGAGATCAAATGCATAATTTCAGCCATTCCATTTCAAAATTTTTGCTTATAGCTTCCATACAAATTATTTGGAGTTTAAGATACAGGTATTTCTCGATGTCAACTGGATATACGTCCTTAACACTAACTACAGAAAATGAGAAGATGCAAATGCAGTCAAGTTGTATCTATAGTTAGCACAGTGTTTATCCCACCATAGGGTCAGACCCATCTATTATTGTATGTACTGGGTCTGGCTGGGATGGAGTTAATTTTACTTACAGCAACCTGTATGATGCTGTGTTTTCAATTTATTATTAAAATCGTGTTGTTAACACACCGGTGTTTTAGCTATTGCTGAACAGTTCTGGCAGAGCACCAAAGCTTCCTCTGGTTTTCACTCTGCCCCCTCTGCCCCAGCAAACAGGCTGGGGGCGAACAGGAGTTTGGGAGGGGACATGGCTGGGACAGCTGACCCAAACTGACCAAAGGGTCACTCCATGCCGTGTGTCATGCTCAGCAATAGAACCAGGGAAGGAGTCTTTCGCAAGCAGTCATTCCTCAGAGGCTGGATGGGCATCAGTCTGTTGGTGAGGGGTGGTGATTGCCTTTGCATTACTTGATGGAGTTTTTTCATGTTTTCCTTCACTTATTAAACTGTCTTTATCTCAGCCCAAGAGTTCCTCTTGTTTCTGCCCTTCTGCCCCATTGCTGCTGGGGCTGGGACATAAGCAAGTAGCTGGTGGTGCTTTGTTGCTGACCAGGGTCAACCCTTCACATTGAGCAAACAGGGGAAGATAAATGTATCCTGTGTCACCCATTCAGTGACTCTGCCTGAAAAGCTGAGACTGCCTTAAGTCATCACCTACTTTATCAGCATTTTGCACTTACCTAGTGATCTGCAGAGCCCTTACAAAAGCAGGTAATAGCTGAAAGGCAAAAAGCTGGGTAATTTGTTTGCCACCTCAGGATTGCCCCCAACTGGGAATTTATTCCTTACAAACCATGAGCCGTACCAGCGAAACTGCCATTAATGCATAAATATTTCCTGTGTTATGCTCTTGCTTGACCCTGCTTGTAGCTGTGCTGGCCAACTGCTTACATCATCTACATAGTTTAGCTGGAGTTTACTAAAAAGCTGGCTCTGAAACACAGTTATTTGCAACATGGAGAACCATGAGAACAGATCCTCTGTCATGCCGTCTTCTGGCAGAAGGGTACAGCATCTACTTTACAGCTCTCAGAGTTATTTCTGAAGCCTCAGCTTCTTGTTTGTAAATCTTTTATGTACTTTGTGTTGTACTAAGGTATTGAAAAACACAAGCCAGCAGTCCAAAGCTGCTCCTTCTGTTCCAAATAACAGAAAAGCTGTGAAATCAACATGTAGACAGTTGCTAATGTGTCTGCAGAATAGTAGAGAGCTGTATGAGATACCAGCTGCCTCAGATACTGGTTGCTTTCCAGAAGCACGGCCAGCTCAGAGCTGATTAGCCCGATGATGTACTGTGACACTCAAGCATGCTTTCAAGCACATCCAGAATTCTTTGGTTCTTCCAGATGACTGTCAGCATTCGACATATACAAAGTTAGCCAGAGTGGATCTGCCCACAAACACGATTGTAATAATAGCACAGACAGGCCCTTTACTTTATGTGCATAATGTAGAATTAGAAGGATAGACACATGAACTCTTCATAACTGCAAAGTAATTTAACAAAGATTTTTCCTCTGTATTTATCCAATTTTACTTAAAAGAACTCCAAGATAACTATACTTCTCATTTTCCTCAGCTTCTTCAAACTTGCACACCCCATTCCAAGGAGGGAGTGGATTTTTATAGCTATAACATGACAGTAATTTTATTCATTAAGACTTTGCCAGCCATGGCACTTGGGGAGTAATATAAAAGTAATAAACACGTATTTAAAAAGACACAATAGAAATACCATTTTGAAAACAGACTTAAAATACAAATTAAGCAAGCAGAAAAAGGTGGTCTAATAAAGTACATGCAGCATTAGTCATAAAAAACTATAAGCTCTTTGAAATGGAAGAGTCTGCTTTGTTCAGTAATAAAGATGAATTAAAAGAGAAGCCACGGGGGGCAGGGATTCTCCACCTTGATGTTTTACCATAGCACAAGCATAATCATCAACCAATACTTGTATCATGAACAGGAGCAGGGGATATCAATCACACATCTCTAGAAATTAACTCAGTGCTGTTGAAGCAGTATTTAATATGAAAAAGGTGAAGGTGTTCTTGATCACAAATCACTATGAAATCTTGGGCAAGGACAGCTTTAGCAAAACCTGAGATCAAGTGAGTAAGCAGAGATGGAGGCTCTTCCACTCCAGACACAGCAGACATGGGGATGCAAAGTGCAGAGCAGAAGGTAAAAGTGGAAAAAGGAGAAAGGACAGCATAAGCCTTGGCAAAATCAAAGGACCAACACAGGCTGTAAAGGTGAAGAGAAGCAGCTTGTCCAGTCAGACCAGGGAACAGTACAGAGACCAGGAGCTGATAATGAAGTCAGATGGAAAGATGACATGGTTTCAGCTACAGCAGCAGAAATCCTATTTAACACATTGCATGGAAGCACAGATTCCCTTCCTGGAGTTTTATTCAATAAACATCTAGTACAAGAGCATTGACAGTGCTAAACGAATAATTTTCAACTGGTTTCTGATTGATTAATAACACATTAACCTGAGGTGATTAATAAATCTACGGTGACCTTTAAAACAGCAGTGAAAGTACTTTGGGTGACAACTATTAGAAAATGTAAAGGCAGACATGCTCTTGCTTTCTGAACAAGCTGCAAGTGCTGTGGATGCAAAACAAGGGCTTTCATTCAGTTCTGCCTGGCACGGCTTCTACATTCAAATAAACTCCAAAACCTGGAGTTATACTATGGATACCAGCAACAGAACCCAACTGATTTTGAGGAAAATCTGACAAACAATTTAACCAATCTAAATTTAATGATACTATGAGCTCCTATAACAGGGCTGAAGTTGTGCCTTTACAGATGCTTGTGGAAATGGAACAAAGTGTGAAGCGCTCATTTTAGGGATAGGTTTAAGTTCAGGTTCAGAGATTGTGACCCAATAAAGAACCAAAAAGTTGTTAGGTAGATCTTAATTACGTGGCAATCAGATTTTTGGAAGCTTTTTATTCCCTCCTACTTCAGCTATTTTTAGCTGAACTCTTTGTCCCTGTTCTGGCCAGACCCACCTAGCCAGAGTAGGATTGAATGAAGTACAGCAATGGTCCCACAGGAGCGTCCACCCACTCATTAATTACACACAGGAACACAACTAAAAGCTCTGGCTTTCTACAGGAGCTGAATAAAAGCAGAAGACGATCTTTTTAAATTTTGCTTTATGCTTCTTGTATCCACAGCTTTTCAATACCCTTGCACAACATCAGCAGAACGAGCATCCCTCTTTTGTCAGCCAGCTGGGTGCATGAAGAACAGCCTGCCTGAGACTGGACTGTGAACCAGGGCACCAAAATATCACACTGAAACAGAGCTCTGTGCGCCAGCCCAACCAACCACGCGGTTCAACATCCTGTCAGTCATCAGAAAAAAATATGTAAAAAGCAAGGGAGAAACATTTGCACAAGTCAGTTTAGCAATAATTAGCCAGATCTCCAGCTTTTACAGCACTACTAGCAGGGTATTTGCCTCAAACTTGCCTGGGCGGTCCTTCACAGAGAACATTCCCTTTGACTAAAACAAATCACTTGGACACAAGGGCAGTGGAAACAGCCCCACAGCAACTAATTAATCAAATCTTAAAATAAAATTAAGAAAGAAAAAAAGAAGTAGATCGGAATGTCAAAATACCATTCCAATAACAGCACTTCTGTTGTTAGCTTTGTACAGAAACGGATGCCAACAACTGCTTTCTTCCTGGCAAATCTGAATGTGACAGAAGAGAGCTCACCTCCTCTTCTATCAACTTGTTCTGGCAAGTTGAAAGTCAACAATTTATTTTTAAGAAAAATATTAAGAATATCCATGACGCCACACTAAAAGAATCACAATTGATTTCAAAACTCTTCTCCCAAAGCTCAATGAATTTGTCTCAAGGTGGAAAGCCACGCCAGCATGACAGAAGATTGTTCCTGTGCATTTGAACAGCTTGGTTCTGACTGGTAACTTGCCAGTCAGTCCTGGTTTTAGCTGGAATGGAGTTAATTTCCTTCCTAGTAGCTGGTATGGTGCTGTGTTTTGGATTTAGAATAATGTTGATAAAACACTGATGTTTCTGTTGTTGTTAAGCAGTCAAGGACTTCTCAGCTTCTCACCCTGTGCCAAGTGCACAAGAAGCTGGGAGGGGACAGGGCCAGGACAGCTGACCCCAGCTGGCCAAAGGGATATTCCACACCTCGTGCTCAGTGTATCTTTTGTGGGAAACTGACAAGGGAAACCGGCTGAGCATCCATCGCCAGGTGTTAAGCAATTGCGTTGTGCCTCACTAGTTTTGTATATTTTTTAATCATTATTATTTTGATTGCTTTCTCTTCCTTTGCTGTCCTGTTAAACTGCCTTTATCTCAACGAGGAGTTTTACTTTTTTTTTTTTCCATTCTCCCTCCCATCCCACCGTGGCGGGAGAGGAGCGAGTGGCTGTGTGGTGCTCAGCTGCCAGCTGGGGTTCAACCAGAACACCCAAGTAAGAGAGACGACGCCTGATCGACCGTTTTTCCATTTTTATATCTCCAGGAATGTTACAAGACATACACGAGTGGGCCTGATATGTGAGGCCTAAGAGAACAAACTGCAATAGGGAGCCAGGTTTGTAAATCCTTGGGATACCAGATGACTTATGCAGGAATATTACAATAAATTGTCTCTGAAATTGCAGCACACTGCTTCGGGGAAGGATCTCTTCAGTGTCCTCCCAGGAAGGGAACTTTTGTTATTCTAAATTGCTCTAATTAGGTCTCGTCGGAGCCCTGTGGCTACAGCTATTACATTTCCAACACAGGGACAACATTCTGCAGGCAATAAGATACTTCCAAAATGTACCTTTCAAACTAGTTATCAAAAAGCTATGGGAACTCAAAGAGTCCTCTTTATAATCAGAGCAAGACGTATGATTCTGCATTTTCAGCCTAAGGAGAAACTAGGCAGAAAGCAGGTATTACACATTTTCTCTTGGGAAAGATTTCTTTAAATGTTTGCATTAAAAATTATAAGTTCTAAATGTACAGATTAACCATTTTTGTACTGCTCTAATTAAAAGAAAGTAAGGTTATCTCTGCCCCACCACCCCAACCTGCATTTCAGGTTTTAAAGTTTCTGGATTCAAGTAATGATTTAATCTTTATTGTCCTCTGTCTGAAATGGATTCAGGTGTAGCTGATCCTCAGTGCCAATATTCCTTTTTTAGTATTTTATACACAAGGATCAGCCCCTTAATTTTACACTAGACATCTTCCCAGGATGGACTAGGGAATTCCATAGTTAAGTGGCCTTATCTGTGATCTTTTCTAAAGGGCACAGGTACGAATAACAAGTTTGTCCTCACTGCTGTATAGTTCAGTAATAGTCTTACAGCTAAATTAACATTTCTAAATTTCATTTAGTTATTTCCTGGCAACTAGCCGGAAAGGTCACTGCTAGAATATTTACAAAGATTTTTTTTTTTAAATTTTTTTTTCCACTTACTCCCATCATAGCTCAATATTTGGTTCTAATTAGGATGACATATAACATATCTGATTGGAGAGCTACAACATCCTTTTGCTTTTACCTTCAAAACATTAATAATACAGTTCATATTTGAAGCACAAACATAATGGCATTCTGTTTGCTGGTTGAATATCAATAGACTACATCTTAGCGTTAGGAGACAGAACTAGACTTTTTTTTTTTTTAGAGATACAAATTAAACTTTTGAAGCACAAATCTTGCATTTATGGCATTTTTCATCTCGAAGGATTACAAGTCTCGTTACTTCAAGTGCAATGTTAATAATAAGAAAAAAGACTCGTTTTTCAGTTGACATTCTGAATTTTCAAAATATCGCAGAAATTCCCTTGTGCCCTCTAAATTACTTCCTTGTAAGGTACTGAAAGATTACTGCCCTTAATTTGTGCTTGTAGAAATGTGAAAATGAAGTCAAATAACTGCAGAAGACCACAAAGTACATCACTAGAGGAACCCGGAATTATATCCAGACTAGTGATTCTATCACTAGTCCACCGAAATTAGAGGTCAGAGTCACTTTTAACCACATCAAGTTGAAAAGCAGCAGCTGGTTAATGTTTCAGAATTTGGGATAGGCATTACTTATCATCAAATCATATTCAAACCTGGTATTTATGTCAAGAGCAAAAGACCGTTTGATATGGAGAGAACTGCTCAAGAACAAAACCGTGCTTGTTACTGAACATCTGTGACTGCCAACCAGGTCAAGCAACTGATGCTGAAAACTCATTAGTTTAAAAATAACCCAACCCACTAGGTGGCACTACAATTAGAACAGAACAGACTGCAATATTTTAAGTCGGAACAAAGTGTGAAAAACTCTTTTTTGTCAAAGTGAGACAGTACTTACAGCCAACATCAGTTATTATCCGAACAGGCTCCACATAAACTTGCATCCCCTTCTTTTGTGCTGCATATGCTGTTTAGTCGTGAGCCATTAGTATCTGTACTAGCTGTGGTTTTTCTTCACTGCTGTTCAAGTTGAGAAAATCACAATAAAATTCATTTTCACTGCGGGGTAGCTTGAAAATTTACTTGCAAAAAGCCTGTGAACCATCATTTGGGGTAAATGGGTCCTAATACAAGAAGCAACTTGTTTCAGAAATCTCAAGTCCAATATCATGTACTTGGTTATTAATGAGACATGCTGGCAACGGGCCTTTCTCGACGTTTTGTGATCAAATCTGTGATTTTGTGACCATTAACCAAGCACAACTTCCACAAATGGAAGGCAGCAGAGAATGAAGAAAGGCTGAAGTAGGAAGCTACATGCCAAGGGTGTCAGGGAAAAACAACAGCCGAGCCGAGCCGACTGCTTGTCTGGGTTTTGTAAGGAACCAATAATCTTTCGAGGAAACATTTAAAAACATCAGACCTAAAGATCCACTTATCTTCTCTGTCTCATTTCTTCATGGCTTTCATGGGTATCATTCTTTGTGGCTATTCCTGTTTTTTTCGTTGCTCTCTCTGATCCTTCCTCAGCATTATCAGCATCTTTAACAGATTTCAGCTTCTTATTTCAGTATTTCTGAGGATGAAGTTTGGAATTTGTGGCTTATCTACACTCCAGAAAGCAGATACTGACAGCACTACAGCCACTCAGTGTATGGACAGCACATGGCAACCCCCTTTTTTCTTTGCTGAGTTCTGTACAGGCAAGCAGTTGGACTGTACCAGTGTCACATCACAAAGCAGCGATCACCAAAATATAAAAACCACAGACTGCAAAACCATTTGGTTCTTATTTTAGAGCTATTGCCTGTTGTCACCCAAGAGCATTTACTGGTATGCTTCTAGTGCTTCCAAACCTTCTCGCAGGAGGAGAAATCCACATCCATGCAACAGTAAGAGACAGCGAGACTGCTTGGCATCTAGCAGTTGTCATGGTATGAGGCCACTGGCCTCGTTATACCATTTATCCTGATTTCTGCAGAGGCTGTGAAGTAACACACCCAGACAAGCAAACCTGCCAAATAAAGGCCATGCTGAAAACTTAGTGCACTCTGCTGAAGTTTGATTGAACTTAGCACAGTCCTAACTTCTGCAAGGTTCCCATGTGGCAAGCCAGAAGCATCTTTTGCAGCTTCTTTTTTTAGTAATACTTTAATTATACCCTTGAATATAACATTTACTGAATTTGCATTATGGAACCTCCATCTCCCGCATCCTTCAGATTTTGTTTTCAGAGTGCACAAACACATGCAAAAATCAGGTTAAGAGCTGGTGTTCGGGCATTCGTGGATAATCTAGAACTCGCTTTGGGACTGTACGATAAACTCAGGAGCTTGATTTTTTCCCCTTTTAACGAGATAACAACAAACTAATTGACACCACTGCTGTCAGAAGGTAAGAAGTCACCCAGGTGTCACCGAACAGGGTTCCCAGAGCTGCAGGTACACAGAACACCTGCACAAACAGGCTGCGCAAAGCAGGTGACCACGTGTGGAAGGAGTGGACGAGCAACGTTATCCCTTTTAAAGAAAGCTCAAGACTTTAGACCACGGCTATCCAGCAGGAGTGTGTACAGCTGCTACAGTGTATATAGACACACACGATGAAAACCTCTACGTGGAGCTTTGCAGACAAACCACTGACAGATGCTACGAGGTATTACTGATAACAGGGTTATTCAGCAGCTGAAATGAGCTGCAATCTTCGAACTTTTCCAGTCACAATTTGCACAGGAAAGATGTGAACCGTTAGACGGGTCCGCCTGCAGCCACCAAACTGCTCCCTGCTTGCGTTGGTCAGTTGTGACAGGAAAATCCCGCGGCTCGCCCTCAGCCCGTGCCCTGCGGACTCCCGCAGGCTCTCGGTCCCCACATGATGCTCCAGCACCCCGCGGAGGGGAGGGACGGGCGGCGGGACCCGGCGGGACCCAGCGAGACCCCGGCTCAGGGCAGCGCCAACCTCACCCCGTCCCGCCCGCCCGCGGCTCGCGAGCACCAGCGCGAGCACCAGCGCGAGCACCAGCGCGAGCACCAGCGCGCCCCGCCCACGGCCACGCCCACCCGCGCGTCACCTTCCGGCACGAGGCGGGCGAGGGGAGCGGAGCTCCTCACAGGAGCGCCCCGGAAGAGTTGCGGGCTCCGCCTCGCCTGTTTGGCCCGAGGCGTGCATCCGCATTGCGGATTGGTCCTCGGCCACGTCACTCTTAGCAGACCCGCTGGCTGATTGGCGGCGGTCCCGCGGAGGCCCGGCGGGGCGGGCTGAGGCGGTCGGTGTGCAGGCAGGCGCTATGGCGGCGGTGGCCCAGTGCGTGCGGGCCGCGCTGCGCCCGCGGTACCCGCTGCTGAGTTTCTCCCTGAGGTGAGGGTTGCGCCGCCTGGGCTGGATCGGGCGCGGCGGGACGGGTCTGCGTCCGGGTCCGCACTCACCGCCTCGCCATCGCCCGGCCGCGCCGGGCCGGGAGCAGAGCGGGGCCCAGCCCCGCCACGATGCTTCACCCCCCGAGCCCCGGCCCTCCGGCTCCGCGCCGGGGAGCCCCTTCCCACAGCCGGGACGGGCAGGTGCCGGCCTCCCACTCCCTGCCGCCATGTGCCGGGTTGCCCCTTCCCCTCCCCCGGGGCAGCGGCCCGGTCTGGAGTCCGAGCGCCGCCGGGCCTGAGGGCGGGAGGTGGCGGGCAGGGATCCGAGGCCTTTAGTCCGTGTGGCACCGACCCGCCCGCCTCGTCCCGGAACAGGTTTGCTCAGGCAGCTCCGCTAGTTCAGCCTAAGGAACGTCAGGAAAGGGTCAGTAGGCGTCTTCATGGAGACTGGTCAGTTCTTGTCGTGACATTGCGATACAGCAGGGACACAGAAGGCGCCTTTCCATTGCTCTTTGGCAGGCGGCGGCAAACCGCTGTTGTCGATAGTGTGCCTGCTGGGAGACTGTTGCAGGTGATTGCATCACATAAACTAGGTTTGCTTCCTCATAGAGTTCTGTGCTGAAAACAAACTCATATTCTCCTTAAAGTTGCTGCGACTTTATAAAATGAATATAACAGGCACTTACAAGCTGCTGCCCCAGTGGTTGTTATATTGCAGCAGAGTTATTTTTTGCAACACTTTAAATAAGCAAGTTCAGTTACTTCTGATGAAACGTTCTGCAGTTTCACAGACCTAGAATTGTATTAATTTGATCTTCACTGTCAGAATTTTATGGACATTGATATGTCAAAGTGTCCAGTATATCCAGAAAATGCAGCTTACGAAGTAAGTGACTGATTAGTACTGTCCACATGTTTTTGCCTTAGGACTTCTCCACGACTGCTTTGTGTAGCAACACAACAGAAAAATACTGGCCAGAACTTGGAAGAGGACCAGAGGCAGAGCCAAAATGAGCAGAAGGTTGAACCCAGCTCTGCTGAAAAAATGTTACATGAAGAAAAGACTAAACTGGAAGAACAACTAAAAGAAGTTACTGTAAGTATCTTTTAGTCATCAGTTTAAATACCCTACAAACTGCATTCCTAAGAGCATTCATTACGGGTTCACAACACACAATCTGGATGGGTTTTTGTCACTCCTGCTTAGTTGCTGAATAAAAACCTGTAATTTGATAATTTCTTTAAACTTAAGAGTAGATGTACTACAAGACCTGAGATGCACCCCTGGTCCAAAATTTAGGCTTTTTTTATAGTTTTAATTCTAATTTCTGCATAGAATTGGATCTCTTCGAGCCTGAAAATTTGTTTCTTGGTTTTGCTCACTTCAGTTCACTTAGGTGTTGCTTAGTGGAGAAATTATTGGAAGCCCATTGAAGGATTTGAGTGTGTCTTTGATGTGCATGTTTGTGTGTGCTAAGAGTAGGCTTTCTGAAAACAGCTGCTGACTTTGCCAAAGGTCGAGGTTAATGATGGTTAGCCTTTATTTAATACTGTACTTATTGCGTGCTGAGGAAGTGGGAGTTTCAAACCTTCTCTGTTGGAGAGCCCTTGCAACACAAGGCTGAAGCATCACATTCCCTCTGGCCTGAGGTATCTTGCGTTCTCTCCCTTGTGTGACTTCAGCAGAGAGTGAAGGATGCCCTGAGAGGTGGGAGGCGAGGATTAAGCAAAGGTGTTGCTGTTCTGGATGAATGTTTTATATAAAATGTCTTTCTAGAGCATTTGAGACTTTGAGAGGTAGCGTAGAAACTTCTGTAGAAGCAGTACTTATGGCTCATAAGTGGATTGCATTTTGTTTCTGTTGCCCTTCCCAAAACCCTGAAGGACAAAACTGAGACATCATTTAACATCTCTGTTGACAGCATTTGCTGTTGGCTACCAAATGTGGCTTTTCAGTCAACTTGTTAACTATTTTTATTCTGGTTTGAGATTCTTCACTAGAATGTGAAGATCAAACATACTGAGAGTAGAAGCCCAACGTAGAGTTCAGGGCTGGATATGAAGGACTCGACCTGAAGTGCCTAAGTTTATTGAATTTCATTCTTTGTACATCTTCTGCTAGATGGCTGTCTTGCTAGGAACAGTCCAAAACTTAACCTGATCAATAGAGGAGTTAGACTTCATAGTTAGTGAAGTCTGAAAAAACTGGAGGACACTCCATGGTATGTATGGAGAGGGAAGGGACAGTTTGAAAGTCATGGCTGGGTTAAATCATTTGCTGTAGTCTCAAAATACCTTTTGACTGATGAAGGCTTACTGTGAACACACACCAGAAAAAAAGCAGAAACCTTTGATTCATAACACTTGATATATCCGTAGAGTTAAAAATTTCTTCCAGCTAATCTGTTGACAAATAGCGAGTGTCTGGAAATCCATCTTGTTTCCTTTTCCTCACTTCTGTCTGCACTGAAGTGGAGCAAATATCTGCCTTGGTAGGAAGGATGCTGTGATAATTGGCATGTTGTCTTCAGCTTACTCTTTAGATGGTGGGTTTAGGTTATGTAACTGTTTAAAATGCTGTTTTATACTGAATGTACTGATTTGAATTATTGTCAACTACCCAGCCACCAGGAATGAAATCTGTTGCTGGTTTTTCTTCTCTAGGAGAAGTACAAGCGTGCCTTGGCAGATGCAGAAAATGTGAGGCAAAGAAGCCAGAAACTGGTAGAAGAGGCAAAGTTATACGGTCAGTGGAGGCTCTTTTCGTGTGTACTCGTAAGACCCAGGAATACCAGCGTGAAATGCAAAGCCTGAAAAGTAGAGCTGCCTGGCCCGCAGTTTTGACAAGTTGTACTTTCCAGTGATTCTGACTTGGTTTACTTGGTTAAAAAACGTATTTGAGGCAGAGAGGTTTGAATGGTTCCTCAGAATTGTAATTATCCCGCTAGAAAAGGGCAAGACTTAAACTGCTGAAGTCAACAACTTGAAATTTTCCTTGACTTTGGTATCTGATTTCCTACAATATGTACTGCACTAGTAGATTTTTCAACAAGGTCTGCAGCCTGAAGTTTGCTTTTTTGTTTTTACTTTTTTAGCGTTTTATATTTGAATAACTTTTCTGGTCTGTTGAAGACCATAGCTTTTAAGTAGAAGTAAAACATTTAGGTGGGTGGTTTCAGTGGTAGGAAGGCACAATCACTGGCTATGAGGCGTGCTAGAAACACATCTTTCTTCAAGAGCCAGGCTGCTGACATCTGATTTAGAGTTAAAACACAAATCTGTCAAACAGAAATGGTATGCAAATACTGCAGCAGAAGAGTGCTCGATCATCTTAGGGTTTGTCACTCTGGCTTGAAACATGAGTTGCCCTTTTTTGCCACACTACATAGCTATATAATTTAATTCTGAATACAGAATTTTTAATATAGGGTCTTCAATTATTGTGTATTGTCAGAAAAAGCATTTCTCCGTTATATAGTATTCTTGTATCATTTCCATGGATGTTTGAATGCTTCATCCTGAAGTTGATTTGCAACAAGCATTGTTTCACTAATATGCTACTTAGTGCAGAAGGACTTTGCGTCATGTCTGAGCTCAGAGATGCTACAACAGAAATAAATATGCAAATAAAATTTCTCGTGAAAACTAAATTACAGATAATCTGCATGATTGTAAGTTTTATCATTTGTATATGACTACTTTTTCTGTTGAAGGAAGAGAAACTCATTTCTGATACTTGCATAAATTCAGAGAGATGCAGTCAGGTACCTGCAGAGGTAACATAGGCAAAAAAAAAAAAAGAAAAAAAAATATATATACCTCCACAAGCCAAAATAAACCACCTTCTGAAGAGTTTGGTTATTTGGTTTGATCCAGATCACGAGACAACTGGTTAATCTATATTTGGGACACTTCAGCCCTATCTGCAGTTTTAGTTTGAATTTGAAACTTGAATTCATTTGTTCCTATTTTTGGAACTACTTAGACATGGTTAGTTATTGTTCTATAAAGAGCTTGAGTCTCCTTGGAGTTGTGCAGTTGTTACAGTGACCATTTCCTGACAACTAGCTGATCCCTGTAGATCCTGCAAGGTGCTTTCGTAGCTCTTCTTGTTCAAACCAAAGCCCTGGCCTCTGCTAATGTTCATATTCCTCTTTGGTAAGAAAAAAAAAAACAACATCTAAAATGTGAGCTAGAATTAAAAAGGCTGTCTGTGGCTAAAAACCAAACCAATCCAAAAAAACATATATAACATATCTTGTTAAAAAAATCGAACAGGGTGCAGATTATTGCTGTAGGTTTGGGGGTTGTTTTGTTTTGGTTTAATACTTCTTTCTGTCAGTAGACTAATCCCAGTCCCTTCTCTTTTATTTCTTTTTAGGAATTCAGAGCTTCTGTAAGGACTTACTAGAAGTCGCAGACATTTTGGAGAAAGCAACAGAAAGTGTTCCAAAAGAAGAAATTAAGGATGAAAATCCTCACCTGAAGAGCTTATACGAAGGTCTCGTTATGACGGAAGTACAGATTCAGAAAGTGTTCAAAAAACATGGCCTGCTCAGACTGAATCCCGTCGGAGCCAAGTTCGATCCCTATGAACACGAGGCGCTGTTCCACGCTCCCGTGGAAGGGCAGGAGCCAGGCACTATCGCATTAGTATCCAAGATTGGCTATAAGCTGCACGGGCGCACGCTGCGGCCTGCCCTGGTGGGTGTTGTGAAGGAAGCTTAGCTGCTTAATCCGAGAATTGAAAATGCCATACAACTATTAAACGGCTGGATGGTTTTTCTCGTACACCGTGCTTTCCTCGTTCCTCTGCCCCCTGAGAGTTTAAATGAACTGGTTGAGGTCTCCCAGTGAAAATGATGCAATTGGTGAAATTCTGCTTGGTGGCCTTCACCATCACTGTTCTGTAAGCTCCCTTCGTAAGTGTGAAATACAAGAGCCATTACGCCCTCTCATGCTCCAGCTTAGATAACATTTTTCTACAACTGTTACTACTGAAAGTGCACTAAATTGAAAGGAATGAAATGCTCACAAGAATTTTGCAATCCCCCATTTATCACTACGTATAGATTGAAAATTCAAATAGTAGTTCAAACACATCCTTTTGTTTTGTAGAATCTAACATTGCAGAAGTGGGTGAAGTAATAGAAATAACCCATTCTCTGCAAGTGTCCTTCAGCTTTTACACACTTGTGGTAAATGCCCTCTGTCTCTTCAGAAACAGAGGAATTCTGTGAATTCTGACCTGTAAATAAAAGGCAATGGAGAGTACATATATTTTGTAATTGTTCAACCCTTTGTATTCTATAGTAATGTTGATGCAAGAAAACCACCTAATACTTGTATGGCATTGAAGAACCAATAGAATTCATCCTATCTGTGGATTTTTAATTTAATATTGTATAAATTGGTTTAAACAATTTTGATAGTCTTGTAACTTCCAAGCTTTACAATCAGTTTGTTATGCAAACTGTAGTTTCAACCCTGCTGAAAGCCACAATACCCAAAGAAGTGAGAAGCTGAGAGTTTGGTAAATACTGTCTTTTAAATTACATAAATAATTGTATGTAAGTGGCTCAAAAAAACCCGTGAACTTAGTTTTTAATCTCCATTTCTTGCATTTACACAGCTTGAATCTTAAGTTGCAACAGAACTTTTTCCCTGTGTAGCTCTTGCCTTGTCAAACTCCACCTGCTGCTCCCAGTCCTGCAGAATCAGGCTAAAATACATGATTAACCGAATGCTTTGTCCTACATTTTTCTGGTCACTGGGATAGGAGCGGATGGAACTTGGCAAATTACACAACTGACAGAGCATCTGTCCTCTCACATCCTCAAAGGCCACACATTTAACACACAGGACAGAAACTTCAAACCTATGAGCGTTGTTAGGATCTGGTAAACAGTAAGTACTTCTGAATTTTCACCCTTGTTTCTGGCTGTCTTGGATTACGGACCTTCTTACCTTAAGGTCAGCTGATTTTTTTTTGGTTTGGTTCATAGGCAGAGTTGCCAACAGCTTGCTGAACACTAGACTTACTCATGGTGAAAAGTGATTACTTGTTCTTTAAGACTTTTTTTCCACATGGGAATCAGACAGTTAAGTGGGAACAACCGAAGGGCATACTGCTGTTCGGGGGTTAATCGTGTCTAAGGATTCATTCCTTCTTTAAGAAAGAAAATCAGTGCCCTAACTGAGCAGGAGAGGGAGAATAATCATCAGTGTGTGAGAGAAGATAACTACAGCATTAATTTTTTTAAACTAACCAAGTACAGGGATCAAAATGCAAACACTGAGCATAAAACTACAGGAGAAAAAAAAAAGGGGAGGCTGAGGATTACATATACTTAAGTTGAAGTTGAAAGTAACCTCTTCCCATTTGGGTTGGAGCACCCTGTAGCTGGGCTTTGTTTTTTTTTTTTTATTGGAACCCACACTGAACTGATGCCATAAAGGGACCAGGGTCAATTTATATACCTTTTTTGAACTGTCACATGTCATTCTGCCCAATCTCCCCAGCCCATCTGGATCTAAATCTAATAACTTCACTAGTACAGAAGTTTTTCCAGTAGGGCAATTAAACAAAGGGACATCGTCTTTCCGAGCAGATCAAGATCTTGTTAATTCGCTGGGCTTTGTCTCACATAAACTGTCTTTTTTGGACTACGTGACTTCATTCAGGGTGGTTGTCAACACAAGTTATTGTTAAAGCTTCAGCACAAGACTCAAACTAGTATCTTTAAAGCTGAGTATCTCATTTAAGCGGTTCCTTTTCCTCAGCCTGCCCTCTCTGAATAGAGGGGCTGTCAGCTTGGAGAGCTTGTCTGCCGAGAGCCAAACCACCTTTGGACTACGTGATACAACAGTCTGCCTTACAACAGTCAGACACTGGAGAAATCAGAGGGAGGCGGTTCTGAAATTTAAGCATAAAAGCAGCCCAAGCAGCCTCCAGCAGTACCTCTGGTTCAGCTGTTTCAAAAAAAACACTTCTCCACCCACCATCACGTAACTAAAATGCATCTCCATTTGTTACTGCAAAGATTTAAACCATGTTCCTCGTTACACAAGCTACATTACCATTAAGTCAGTAATGGAAAGAAATTTTAATACAAGTTTATTTACCACTGTACAATGCAAAAACCTAGTAAAATACTGAGTGTGTACAACATCAGTTAGGTTTTCCATTATTTCAGCACAGGCATTTGTGTGTCTGGCAGCGCTACACCAGTACACTGATCAAATGAGTGCAACATTCCCTTTAAGGAAGAAGCTGATGAGCTGAATGTGCTCAGCAGGGACCTTCCTTCACAGTATTTCAATGTGTCATCACTTAAGAGCAACCAGGGCACATGCAAAAACATTTTGCAAGAAGAAATAGTAAACCAAAAGGCTAAAAAAGTCCATTACAGTTGCAAAGAAATTTGATGCAGCCGCTGCACAAGAGAATAATGGCAGAGTGCTTAGTTTGTGCGACTTAAAAGGCAGCTTATGGCCAAAGACTCGTGCAAACCTACTAATGCTGTTCTTAATGTGTGCTGGGACCGCAACGGAATGTAAAGCAGGAGGGTCTGTATCCAGAAGGCTCTGTAACAAGCCCTTCTGCACTGGGTGGTACACGCAGAATGGAGATGAATGCTCCCGTGTTACCTTGCAAGCAAATATTACTGTAGAACATCACTGGGACTGGACTGATTGAAGTAAACACACGGCATTAAAACAGACATTGCTGCCTCTGTCAGTAGCAGGTGGTCAGTATTTTGAACAGCTTATAGAGTGTCACTTTTTCATAGGCTTACATCAATGCTGTTAGAACAGATACTATCATTAGTAATGTCTTTAATTAGAAAAATCGAGCATTAAGCATATAAAACACTTTCATTAGCGACATGAAGGCTAGGTTATTGGTACAGTACAGGAAGCACTTCCAGATCAACACAAGATACAAGTTGAAGAGCTCTTTGCCATATTTTTTCTCAGCCCCTTCACCACAGAAGAGAAGCAGCGTAGCTCTAGTAAGTTGCTGCATTAACATAACTGCATCTCAACTTTAAAACAAACAAACAAACAAACAGCAGCTCATAACAAAGGAATGCTTAGACTAAATCAGTTCCATGGGAAACTACGGAACAGCAGCATCCTCTAGTGCAAGTCACCTTTGAAATCAAAAGCATAGCTGACAGTGAGACGTTGCTTCTAGGGAAGCCCTTTCCAAGGGACTAGTATTTGCTAAAGCAAACATTTACCACCTTGAATGTGCTTGAAAGTATAAAATAAATATTGATATCCATATTTCATACATTAAAAATACTTTATTTTACATTCATTTTGATGTTCAATAAGTTACGTCTAGCACCAAAAAAAAACCATTTTGGAGGGGCTGAGGAATTAAGAAACTACGAAGTATAAATGCAGAATTCACTTCAACATTTAAATGACTCATTGGTGCCTAGATTTTTTTTTTTAAGTTATTGTTCAGATGGGCTTTAGACTATTGCTTCAGTTAGATGTGCTAAAACAGGTAGAAATTAAAAAAAAATTGAGAAAGAAAATAATAAAAAATAAATTCTTTTAAACTCCCAGCTCCACGCAGAGCTGAGCTCCAGAACACTCTCAGTAATGCTGCGTTACGGCAGGTAGGGAAGAAGGTACAGGAAGAACCAAATTGCATAACTAGAATGCTAGAAAGAAAGGCTGAGCTTCCTTCCCACAGGAGCAGGACAGAGAAAATAACCAAGGGGTTACACTTGATGAACTCGTGTGCCATTTGTACATGCGCGTGGGGTGGACGTGGTTCTTAAAGCTACTCAGCACATCGCAGTTATTTCCACCGCTGCCAAGGAGAGGCAGTTTTGTCTCAAGGAATTCCACAACAAGCCACTTACAGGTAAGCCAACCAAAGTATTGCCTCCGAGAGGACATAGCCCTTACCTTTTTTGAAGGGACGTAACATCACAAGCTCAAAAGAAAAAGGCACTAGAGTTTTGGTTTCTTCTTCCTTAGAAATGCTGGCTTTGTAATGGTACCCCGTTTATTCTAAACTCACTGGTAACACTCTTTTGGTAACGCTGGATACGTTAACTAGAACCCAGTTCTGAGCAGTTTACCTCTGCCAAGTCGCAGAATTAATACTGGTTTAAGAGTTCGTGGTATCCTCACTGACTACAGCCCAAAGCATCAAACCAAGGCGACATTTCCAGCGCTCGCACTTGTTCCGCAGCCAGTGGGGTTCCCTGTTTTGGCACTCCAGACCTGCCCAGCTGGCTGCACTCACAGCTTCCTGCTCTGGACACGACCCCGAGAGAGGCTCAGGCACAGTAACGCTGCGCTGTCTTCCACATGGCAACCACCACTCATTCATTTGGTTAAATGCCAGCACAAGGATGAAATCAGTATAAAAATCCTTTTCTAGCCCTCCTTCAACGTCTTTCTCCTAATCGGTAGATCGCGCTAAACCAGGACCGTGGATCAGGCATTCCTGTCAAGCGCTCGTTACGTCTCCAGCTGCCTGTCACGGGCACCCCGCTGGCGCTGGACTCAGAGCTGGGAGCAGTCACCGCCCGAGCTGCGCTCTGCTCACCGCCCTGGGCCGCATCCACAGCTCAGCACGTTTAGTCCGGTATGTTTCAAGGAATGTGCAATTAGAACCCCGTAATGGCTTGATTCACAGCTCCGTACTTAGGAGCACGTCAGCTGTGCGTTTTGACCTAACGCGTATCACTTCTCATTTTTGTTTTTAAAAACCAATCTCAGCAATCACTCCTTATCTGAGAATCTTGCTGCTTTCCCTGTCCCCCCCCAATCAAATTCAGAAGGAGGCAGCCCACACAAGCTCAGCAGTAGATACCAAAGGAGGAGCAGGTTCCCCCAGCAAGAAGAAATGGCAATTTTGCTGCCTGAGGCTCCCAACTGCTGCAAGACAACTCGCTGCCTACTCACCCAAACCCCATTTCTGGCTGGAATCAGCCACCTCACAGTGGTGCTGACCCCTCCTCTGCAACACAGCACCACAGCTCCCCTGCACTCCTGCAACTTCGCTACTAACTAGTTAACATCAAAGCTTCAGTGGGTCTGTTTCCGCACAAACTCAAGTCAAAGCCACATCTGGATCGCTGGGTGGGAAGGCGGCTCCTCAAGAGCCCTTTCCGCAGCACGAGTACCTGAAGACATCTCACCTACCGCATTTCTCCCCTCCGCTCCCTGCCATGGCTCACCCCTGCTGGATTCTCGGCAGAAGCTCTCGCCCCACTGTCCCAGCGCCTTGGCTGTAGTTACTAAGGAGAATGTTCTGAAAGCTTAGCAACGGTCACAAAAATCCCCGCTCACTGTGCTCCTGAGCTCAGGACTTACTGTAAGCTTCGCTTTGCTGCCGGTATTATGCCAAAAAACAAAGGGTGAAGAAAGTTTCCAAGAAATGAAACTATCTCCCACCTTCAAAGAAAAGGAAGGATTACGCTGATATTCCTTTGTCCAACAGTACAGAGTAAACTACTCTGGGACTACTGGACTTGAGTAAGTTCACATGAAAGAAATCTGTTCTGATTATGTACCAAAAGCAGTGAAATCCAATGTAGAAGTTTCACAATTAAGTATTTTCCATGATCCAAAGCTAAAGTCTATTTCAACCATGGATCACGAATACTGTGGGGGTTTATGTATTTGCTTTTCGTTGTTGTTAAGTGACATAATTTCTGTATCTTTGGGGAGGGAAGGAAAAAATAATGGAGTCCTTGAGGCTGTAATGGGCCTCTGCTGTGTTTTTTCAGATCAGCTGCTTCATGAAGCATCCCTGGATATCCAACCACTTTCTGTTAGAAAGTTTAAAATCCTTTTCTTCAGTACCTTATCTAAGTAACTGGGAAGGCGACTCTTGGAAGGAATTCCTTGTCGTTTTTGGAGATGGTCTTTAATGATTATAGTTTTTACAGTCACATAACGTGCAGGACTCAAATTTAGAGAGCTGCACAGCACCTTTTCCCTGTCCGATAAGAGTTCAAAGCCAGGCAGGTTTTCAATGGCAGCAAATTCACTTTCTTTACCATCTTCCTTCCCCCTCTTGGAACTAGCAATGTTTTTGTTCTCCTTCCTCTTTTCCCGTTTATGCCGGGCTGCCTCGTATTCTGCCGACTCTTCCATTTTGGTGATTCCATTTCGACGATACCGCTGCAGCTCCCGAATCTTTGCTCGAAGTATCCTCTCCTTGTGCATGTTCTCAAAGAAGTCTTCAAACTCCTTACAAGACATGAACTGGTAGAGAGGCCTCAGTTTCAGCCTCAGCTCCTTCTCTTCTTTTGTGATCTTTCGCTTCGGAGCTTTCTCCTTTTCCTTTTTATCCTTCCCCAGAAAGGCTGGTACCAAGTTATAGTCTCGTGCAATGTTCTTCCGCCGTTGCCTCTCCTTGAGTTTCCTGACGTACATGTCCACGTGAGCCCTTTTTAACTCGATTTCCACATCATCGTCGTCATAGTTCACCGAAAGGCCGCTGATCAGAGTCTCCGCGTCTTGATCGTATTCGATCTCGTAGTCGTCCCGCAGCGGCATGTAACCCAGCTGCTGCTGCTCGGCCACCGAGATGTCCAACGGCGGGAGCGGCGTGGTCAGGCTGGGAGAGAGCGGGCCGCCGCTGGGACACGTGTGATCCGTCACCCTGTTGGGAATGGTGTCAGGGATGCAGGCTTTGCCCAGGTTGCCGTGGATGTACATGCTCACGTAGTGTTCCATCACCTCCTGAGGCGTCCGGGACGCCCCCACGTGAGCAGCCATGTCCTCCTAAACGGAAAATAAGGGCGAGTCATAAAATGATCCCCGTTACATCTCCAGCATAACGTTCACTTGGGTAAGAGCACGGTCTTCTTCCCTGCCCCTCAAAAACCAACTCTCGCAATACCTAAAGTTTCCTGGCAGTATTGAAACGAGCCAGGTTTCCACCAGATCTGCATTTTTAGGTCCAGATAAGTATTGACTGGTGCACAGGGGCATGTAAGCCATGAACACAGCACCAGAAACACCACTGATGTGAGCTGTGTCAGATCCTCTGGTACAGGAACGCCACCGAGACACAGGATCCACGTGGGGACTCCTGAGCATCCATCGCTCGCTCAAAAAAATCCACTTAGCATCACCAGGAAGCTTCCTAAGTCCCAAGCCAGCACTGAGATCACTACGTCATTTGGATTTTGCTCACTTATATTGCATCGCTGAAGTACTTTTAAAACAATATAGAAAAAGGTAGTATTTACAGTAAGAAATACAGTATTTATGCTTTTCTAGTTATTTAAGAACTAAAACAAGCCATAATGATCATAAGCCTTAAGATTTTGAAAAAGTCTTTACGTTTAGCGAAGCAAAACATAACCAAGTAACAACTAATGAATCAAATGATGATGGTCTCTGCTGCTACTTTTCAAAAGCGAGCCTGGCCGTATCCTGGCACAGTTCGCAGCCGTGAGGGAAGCCGAAGGGGAAGGCAGAACACGAAGACGGGGGTACAAGCCCTGTAACACAGGCAGGCTAGAGCGCGGCGCAGCTGGGGCTGAGGGCAGGGACAGGTGAAGCCCGGGTGCTGGCCCGACGGGCCGTTCCCCCGCCCGCCCGCCCCCCGGCGGCCCTTACCCAGTTTCCGAAGCCGAACTGCTCGATGGCGTCCAGCAGCAGCTGCTCCTCCCGGCTGCTCCAGCCGCCCTCGGCCTCGGCGCCCCACAGGGTGAAGCGGCCGCCGTCGACGAGCTGGTAGCCGTGCCATCGGCGGTGCGGGCCGATCTCGGCGCCCGCCGAGAAGCAGTCGGGGCAGAGCTCGATGTCGGCGCACTCGGTGCAGCGGAAGCGCAGGGAGCTCACCTCGGCCAGGCAGTACACGCAGTACTTCTTCCCCAGTTCCGCCATCTTACCCCGCCCGCCTGCCCGCCGCGCGCACGCGCCGGCACGCCCCGGCACCGGCAGCGCCAATGGCCGCGCGCCCGACGGGAGGAGCCCCGCGACGGACAGCCAATGGACGCGAAGGGCTCGGCCCTCCTCTTGCATTCCCAGCCAATGGGGCCAAGGTGCCTGGGCGCGGGGGGTATTGAAACAAATGAAAAGCTACGATTGGCCGGCAGGGATCCCTCTGCCCTTTCCTGCAGCCAATCGGAAAGGGGACCCCAAGCGACCCCGCTGCTGAGTGGCGGTCAGAGGAGAGGGGGCGCGGCCGAGCCGGCGCCCGGGGAGAAGGGCGGGGCCACCCGCCAGAGCCGAGTCCCGTTGCCCGGGCAACGGGGAAAGCGGGGAGGGGCCCGGCCATGGAGGAGCTGAGCCCGGGTGCCCCAGGGGAGCCGCCAGGGCCCGGGGAGCCCGCGGAACCGAGGCCGGAGGAGCCGCCGCCCTGCGAGCCAGAGAAGCTGGGGTTGGAGGAGAAGGAGCCGCCGGGGCCCTCGGAACCGTCAGAGCCAGAAGTCGCGGCGGGACCGCCGGGGTCGTCGGTGGCCGCGCCAGCAGCCGGCGGTGCCGGGGAGGAGGAGGCGAGCAGCGAGGACGAGTCGGCGAGCGCAGCGCCTCCCGCCGCGCCGGCTGAGGAACCCCCGGCCCCTCCGTCCCTGGCCGTCCCCGGCGGAGCCGAGCGGGGGGGCGGGCAGGAGGACTCCGCGGAGGAGAACGAGGAGGAGCGGCAGGAGCGGGACGAGCTGCTGGAGCTGTACGGGCAGCTGTCGGGCGAGCGGGACCGGCTGCGGCAGGCCAGCTCCCGCCTGCAGATGCGGCTGGCGCAGCTGCTGCGGCTGCGGCAGGGAGCGCGGCGGCCGCGGGCGGAGCGGGGCTCGGCGCAGCTGTACGGGCAGCTCCTGCGGCGGCTGCAGGAGCTGCG
>VWYH01008699.1:31246-189503 GCA_013399365.1 Pampusana beccarii | reverse complement strand
TTTTTTCTTTTTTTATTTCACCTGCTAGCTCTAACTCTCAGTGATGATAGATTTCTAGAAGTCATCAACAGCAGTGGTTACAAGCCAACCATTCACGTGAACAACCATTTACGTAGTGCCAACACTGTGTTCACACTGCTACCCAAGGATGGATCTTGACCTGTACTCAAGATCACAGAATCATAGGATAAGATCTAAATGTTCATAGAATCGTAGAACGTCCTCAGTTGGAAGGGACTCACAAGGATCATTGAGTCTATCTCCTGTCCCTGCATGTGACAGCCCCACAGTTCATACCATGTGTCTGAGGGCATTGTCCAGTCTCTTCTTGAATATTGGCAGGCTTGTCATGAAATAAGATGTTTCATGGGGAAATAAAAGGCTTAGCTTTATGTCTTGTAAAAATAAAAAAAGTAAAAAACATTGCTTCCAAAACTGAGCCCAATTTACATGGTCGAATGATCAGCTGTTATTGCCTAAAGGTAGAAAGAGGACATCCCTTGTTTTCTGTTCCACTGCTTTTTCTATCTGGCTGTTGCTATACTTTGCCACTAAACTCCAGTTATTTTATTGTTTTAGAAAATGATTAATTTGAAATGTGAATAATCTTATTGTTCTACTAAGCAGCAGTTTCTGAATCTTTCCTCTTTTGCCTGTGTCCCTCCTAAACAACACATCTTCCATATACAGAAGTTATCCAGGTGACTTCTTTGGGAGAGATGGGCTGGTTTTAAGTAGAGCCATTTGGGTGCTCTGTAAATACTGTGTATTCATTAAATTATAATCGATCCCTTCATTTTCTGGAAATCAGAAGCTATGTGTCAGCTGAGTTTTCTGTGTTTCTGAGGCTTAATAGGTTCATAAAAGTGCAAAACTTGGTAATTGCCTGATGTTTCAAATACTTTGTATCAGTTCTTTCTTAGCGGTCTCCCAGCTTGATTAAAATGTAGATGTTAACTATTAATTAAGGACAAACTCTGAGAAATTAAGTATGGTGCATTTGTCACCATATTAAATGTCAAATAGTTAAACGTATGAAGTAAGCAACTCATTGTGAATAATTAAATCAATTAACCTCACTTTGTTCTTGTAGGTGGTCAGAGAGTAGGCAGAGATTTCCTGCGATGCTCGTAACACATTTTCAGCAAATTATTTTCCGAATCTTTAAAATTGTATGGGGTGATGGTGGGTGGCTCTTAAAAACCAAAGAGTTTTTGTTTGGTTTTGTTTGGTTGGTTGGTTTTTCTATTGCTTTGGAGGGCTCAAGATTGGGTAATGTTTACCAGATTGCCACTTAGTTATTTTAATTATCAGCATCACACCACTATTTTTCTGGAGGGGAAACTGTTTTCAGATTTTGCAGAAATTCAACCTGACTTGCTGTCTCAATCAGCAGTAACATGCCATTCACTACCTGGTTGGCTCTATGGGAGGGATCAGGTCTTGGCTCCTCATTCATCTTCTGTGCAGGTTCAGCGGAGCCAGGCAGGACCACCACTTCACCGCTTCTGGAGTAAAAGTTGTTTGCATTGAGGCAATGCCATATCTGTGGTGCTTCTTGCTGTCTTGTCCAGAGGTGGATCCAACTTAGCAGGCATCAACAACTTCCCAATCTACCAGAATTCAGGAAAACTTAGGAGTCTCTGGATTGAAATTTCTGTTCTGTATAAAGCACCAGCTCCTGATTTCTGCTGCTTTTGGAACTGTACTCTTCCCTTCCTATCTCCTTCCCTCTTTTCCCCGTTACGTAGGCATGATACTGTATGACCACAGCTCAGTTCCCTGGTTGTACGAGTGCATGCATAATCTTACATACCAATTTAAAATCTGCTTTTCAGGAGCTTCTGTGCCATGCAACTTATATACAAACATTTGCAGAAAGAAAGTACAACTATTGCAAGACTTGGAAACTCGAATTAATTAAAAAATACCAGGTGAAGACTTGCTGCAAAAAAGAGTTGTCAAGCAAAGTGCCTGCACAGCATTTCTCCTGTCCTGTTCGGCACAGCTTTCTATCATCAGGCATTTTATCTGTTTTTAACCCCTTTTTTTTTATTTTCCCCAAACAGATCATATTAAAAATGCACAGTGAGAAGCAGGCTCCAGTAAAATACTACGTTGGAATTGATGTTGGCTCAGCAAGTGTTCGCGCAGCTTTGGTGGATGAGTTTGGGACAGTAGTGGCACATGCAGATCAGCCAATCCAAATTTGGGAGCCCCAACCAGACCACTACGAGCAGTCCTCTGCAGACATATGGGCTGCTTGTTGCTCGGTCACAAAGGTATGCAAAGGAAAATAAGATATGTGTTTAGGTTGTTCTTGAAGATTTGAGAGTTTAAGGCCTTCCAGTCACTGGTCTTTAACATTCAATTCTGTGCATTCTATATTAACGTTTAACCTGTAACCATCCGTGTGCATTAAAGGCACCTTTAGGATGTGGCTGCACTGGAGTCACAAAGGAGCGTTTATTGTAGAGAAATTGTGAACTGGTTTGTGGGTGGTGCCTAACATAGTGTCTGTCACCTGTGATCCTCATTGTAAGGGGATCCACTATTCTAAGACCAAGATAAATTGTATACATTTGTGGATAGTATCAGGAATAAAACCAGATTGTAATAAACCTTACTATAAGGGAAAATTGTAGCCTCTAATCCAAGGATCTGCCTACATGCTGGTGATAAAAGTAAATTAGTGACCTTGCTTGCCAATGCACATTTGGGCCATTTCGCCCTTAATAAAGCCCCAACCTGCTCCATGTTCTAAGGTTGGCTTTTTAAATATTCATGGTATGCTTGGTAATTTGCAGATGCACAGTTCACCCATTCTCTTGTTATTGATCAGCCTTTTCAAACATTAATGAGCTTGGCTCTGCAGAAATGCCCTGAGATGAAGGAGATGAGGTGAAGGGGGAGGAAGAAAAATAAGGGAGTGACAGCAGTGATAAGGAAAACCAGCTTGATGTTAAAGCAGAGCAAGTCTTTTATTCTGCTGATTTGATTTTTCTCTTTGTGAATGTCTTTGTTCTTGCTCTGGACTTCTGTAAATACAATTTCTATATGTAAGCAATAAAATATGGTCTTTGAAACTATAGCTTTACAGAGCCAGTAGGAGACTGGCACTTTAGCTAAAGTCTAGTGAAAGTCTTCCTTTATAGTATTAATTAAAACAATGCTATTTTAGTGTAGCTGAGAAGTGGCCATTTGTTACTGTGTTACATTTTAGGTGTCTTGCAGCCTCACTTGGTTTTTAATAGGTGTGGGTGTTGTGGATTTTTTTCCAGTGCTGCTGGAAGCCATGAAGTTCAGGCCTTTTGGGTGGTGACTTATTTATTTTTTTTTTAATATCTTCCAAGAAGTGTGCTATTCAAACTCTTGGTAGCAGGGTTTTTGAAAAGATTTGCATTGCAGAGGTATTATCACTACTGTGCGCTTTGACCGTGGGACCGTTCACTATTGCAAGACAAAAAGCTGTGGCACAATATTACCAAAGCAATTCTAGAAGGTCAATCTTCCACAGGTGCAAAGTGAGTGAAGTAACATGGAGACACTTGGCCCTAATCCTGTTCACATGCAGCTCAGCTCCAAGTTTTCAGAAAAGAGAGAAAATTAACATTGGTAGTTTTCTACTACCTTTATTTTCTGGTATTTTTGTGCTTCCTGCCTTCATCTGGGATTGTGGCCAGTAAGATTAAAGAGCTATTAAAGAACTTTTCATGGACCTTTGAATTCGGCTTTGAAAAACAAAGAATTTTTGGTAATTTGGCATATTTTTGATCAGAGGTGTTAAAGAATACTGAATCTCAAAAATTTGGGAGTTTGAGCTTGCATTTCTAACTTCTAACTCATTTTCTGTACTCATTGGTTCACATGGTACCTGCATATATATGGATATATTTGTATTCATGTGTGTTTTGTATACTTGCAGAAAGTTGTCTGTGGAGTAGATGCCAGCTGGATTCGAGGGGTTGGTTTTGATGCTACGTGTTCCCTTGTTGTTGTGGATAAACAGTTCCAACCTTTGGCGGTCAACTGTGAAGGTAGGACTCCAGCACAAAAATCGGTGTTAACGTACATGTTTTGTCACTGGTGTGGGTGAACAAACAATTTCATCTAAATGCCAAGTTACGGGGTTGAGTCTTGGAGAGAGAGATCATAGAAAATCTTTTTTACAAGATTTTTTTTTCCGATTTTACTATTTTAGTTCTGCTGCAAAATTAAATTACTTACCTTTTGGGTAAATGTTTGGCATCCTAAGATCAAAGTCATTAACCCTGGCTCGGAAAGACTCTTGCTTAGAGAAACCTATGCTCATTTTTCTTTTGTGCATGTTTTCTCCTCCTTCAGAATTGACTAATCATGACTTTCATAGTGTGTATAAATACCCATCCACGCTGGCTGAAGGAATACTAAAAATGTAGTGTTAGTATGGTTTAACTGCTTACTCTGTCCTGGAGCTGCAGGCAAGAGGTTCAGCTTGTGTGTTTTATTACACTGGTGTCCTGTCTTTGTCTAGGACAGTTCTAAACTTCAGGAAAAGTCTGACACCTTTTTCTAAAAAACTTTTTTTTTAATTAGTTTTTAAGTAGAAAAGGCTGTGATGCACTTTTTTTTTTCCCAGTGAATCCTATTTAAGATTAGGTGTAGGCTAAATCAGTACTTACAGAGCCACAATCACAGTTCTGTTGCTGTTCGCTTTCTATTAGATGTGTTTGTCATGTCCTCCTATCCTTCTCGTAAGACCAGCTTTGCCCCCAAAATGTCCTTCACTAAATTTAGGTGAGATTATTTATTTTTCAGTTTGAGAGTCTCTTACGATCTGTTGAATGCCTAATGATGTCTGGGGCTATTTTGGTCTATTGAGTCAAATTCAGTTCTCGCTTTTTTTATTCTCCAATATCCCCAAGAAGTTTGAGTTTATGCAGTGGTGTTAAATAAAAAGACAAGAATGCACTAAATACTGTCACACTGGTATGGGCATGCATTGGTGTGGTTTCAGGCAGTCTCACAGTTCTAAGATGCATTTCAATCCATGTTAGAAATAATGGTGTGCCTCATACATCTGCCTTGTCTTGGAGTATGTTTTCAAGATTATGCATGAGTTACTGTGGCATGAAGTTGTGTGTGCGGAGTACTTAGCAAGAGAGGAATCTGAAGTGTCTTCTGGATTGCTGTTCCACCTGTCTAGCAGGTCCTCTGGAGGTTAATTTCATAAAATGTTCTTTACTACTTCTCATGTGTTATGCAGACTTGCCAAAGGCTTATTCCTTCTACTTTGAAAATAAAAGCATTTCAGCAAATTACCCCTCTGAAACTGTATTTCTGAAAGGAATTAGGGTAGTTGTCTTGTAACAACAGAAGAAGAAAGAGAATCCCTGTAACTAACTAGCTAGGTGACTAGCTGAGTTATTTTCCATTTACAACATAATTGCTCAGATTTTGTCACATTTTTAATTCTTAGTCACCAAAATGCTTCTTTATTTTTTTAATGAAATACTTTGTCAAGGAGTTTGGGTTTTTTGAATAAAATACTGTCTAGAAGAGCATGGTGTTTCAAAGTTCTTGGATGCTTACAAGCCTGATTTGTTTCAGTTGGCATTCTCAGTGCTCAGCATGTCTCAAAGTTGGCTCAGAGGGCTAGAAATTTATCGTAAGATATGCACTGTGGATTATTAAAGCAAATAGAACTTGAGTTCTATTTAGAAGATGTAGAAGTAAAAGTGTGAAGCAGGTTAAAGTCTAGTAACTCAGAGTACTGAGGTGGGGTTAAACCAGACGTTTTTTTCCTTTTTCCCCCCAAGGACAAAACTATAGGAATGTTATTATGTGGATGGACCATCGTGCAGTCAGTCAAGTTGAGCGCATCAATGCAACGCAACACAGGGTCTTGAGCTACGTAGGGGGAGTGATGTCTGTGGAAATGCAGCCGCCTAAATTGCTGTGGATAAAGGAAGTAAGTACATTGTTGTGGTTTGACCCCAACTGGCGACCAAGAACCTCGCAGCTGTGTGCTCACTGCCCTCCCCGGTGGGATGGGGGAGAGAATTGAAAAAATCATGGGTTGAGATAAAGACAGTTTAATAGGATAGTGAAAGAAGAGAGAATAATAATGATGGAATATACAAAACAAGTGATGCACAGTGCAATTGCTCACTGCCCATTAACTGATGCCCAGCCCATTGCTGAGCAATGGTCACCCCTGGCCAGCTTCCCTCTGGTTTATATACTGACCATGGTGTCATATGCTATGGAATATCTCTTTGGGTAGTTGGGGTCAGCTGTCCTGGCTGGGTCCCCTCCCAGGTTCTTGTGCACTCCCCACTTCCTCATTGGCAGGCCAGGATGAGAAGCTGAAAAGTCCTTGACTGCTCAGCACCAACTAAAACATCAGTGTGTTTCAACATTATTTTTATTCTAAATCCAAAACACAGCACCATACCAGCTACTAGGAAGAAAATTAACTCTAGGACATACATCTAGGACCGTCGTGTGTTTTTGGTAATGATTAAAGTCCTTTGTTAATTTCTGAGAATGGAATTTCTTAAACAAGTCTTCAGCCTTAGCGTTGAGTGGTGTGTAAAGTAAGGCCAGCCTTAAGTTGTGATGAAAATGTTTTGAGGTTCTTTTTTTTCCCTCTCAATTATTTAGAAATATCTTTGATTGTATTGCAATTTAGTGTTTCCTGATTGAAACATTTCATATACATTTTTAAATCTAATTTTAAGCTTAGGTAGTTGCAGGTAATGAATGAGTCCTCAAACTATCCAAGGATTTAGATACAGAGGTGTATTTCTTGTTCCAAGTAGGAGTGTAGGTGCTACTTCTGGGATGGATTGATAGCAATTTGAAAATAGCACCTTCTCAGCGTTGTGTATCCTGGCCAGAAGTACTGGCTTTGGGACAGTGCATCTGACAGTGAGGAGATGTGTGATGTCTTTGCCTGCTGGTAGAGAAACTGTTCAGTGAGAACTTCAATTTAGTTCGGTCCATCTGTAGAAAATAAACCATCTGTAAAGGAAAGGTGCTCTGTTCATGATGTGGAACTCTGCCTGTCTCTTGTGTTTAAATTTTGTGTCTTACAGAGTGACATATGGCCTTATAATAATAATAACTGTCAGATAGAAGGAGAAATGCCTGCCACTTGAATTTTTTATAACCTCATCCAACCTGGCTTTTACATTTGGTCTTAATGATGATTGCTGTCATTTTAGCAAAGCCCAAATGTAAATGACTTGCTGCTAGTTCCAAACAGCCAGAGTCTCCTGTCCTTAAAAATATGAAACATCATCTAGTAACAAGGTGCAGACTGGGGAAAGTCAAAGGAATTAACTGGTAGAAGTAGGTACTGACAGATTAATGATAATAGACAATAATTAATGTAGTTTGTAGATGCTATACTGAAGTATGAATATCCATCTACTAGTTCTTTCCTTCTTGACCTATGAGTATCATCTATCAGTTATTTTATGAATAATAAAAAGTAAGCTGTAAAAACCTTAAGTGAATCCACTGTGTTTAAAACATTGCAAGGTCTGGAATATCAGTACCTGACTGATCAGCAAAGGCCAGATTATGGGATCTCCAAATATGGTCACCCAGAGATGTAAGTCTATGCTATGACCTCAAAGCTCTCCAGCATAATTGCTGTAGGATAAAGGGGAGAGCAAGTATTGCAGGGCTTGTTCTCTCCATGAGCAAACGGGTAGGAAATAGAATTCACCTTACCCTACATGCCAGCCAGCAGCAGAGATTACCTGGCAGAAGGGCGTTACTGATCAGGGCTTGTTCATATGTCTCGTTTCAGCTCCTGACGTACCACCTAAAGAGATTATTATCCTTAAGAGAGGGGTTTTTTTGCCTCAGTATCTGCTTGCTGAGCTGCTCACGCGATAGTCCTGCATCCTGAGTGGACTAGCAAAGACATCATGTTAACCCGCTTAAGCTCACCCTGCTTAACTCAGGCACCTTAGCAACATCCACAGTAACACCTCAGCTAAGTCATGAGAAGGAAAATAACATTTATTATGGAGTCGGTTGTAATCAGTTGAGATGTGGGTATGTAGTGTTAAACTTTTTAGCTTCGGAGAGGTGTGTGATCAAATCTTTGCTCGCTGCTTCTGTACTTGTTGCAAAGTAGGAGGGTGAAAGGAATCATATGAAGAGAGACAGTTTATTTTCAGTGCCATTCACAGTAATGCACCCATGTATTACATGCCTTTTAGGGCTAGCAACAAAGGTTGATGTTAGCCTCTGACAGCTGAAATTCAGCCTCATGTAATGCAAATGTTCTCACTTTTTGCCAAGGAAGGCAAATTTTACAATAACTTTGAATGTCAGGTTCTCCAAATGAGAGCTGAAACACCGGTTTGCATGGGCAGTGTTGTTCAATGGAGTATCTTCAAGTGGTTTAACAAATAATGAATTACTTGAGTCTCTTCAGATTCTTTGTTATTCGTATTTTATAGAAGAATAAACTACAACACAGTTGTTAAAAGCATAGGTCTATTTGACAGTATTGCTGAGTGTCAAGTGATTAGGCTGTCCCTTGAAGAAAGGAACTGAATTTCTGTTACTTGAAGAATTTTCATTTAAGGAATCAAAAGTATTACTAAAGAATATGACTTTGCAAATTTACTCTGAATTGTTTGGAATTGCTGAAGAGGGTGGAGAAGTGGGGGAGGGCTAAGGTGACCTAAGTCTGCTTTTTCATTCCCATCATCATTTTGTTATTAGGATTGAAGTTGAAAATGACCTCACTGACTGTGAGGAATGAGCTGATGTCATTATACGAGAAGTAGATGCTGGCCCTTATCTCTTGTGGCTTTCCTGTTACACTTGACTTGTATTTATTTGAAGAGGGATGTTGCAGTTTTTCTTCCGAGTCACAAGTTACTCTCATCTGCTTATTTTTTACTTTCTTTTCCATGTAATGTTTTTGCTTGAGGTTTTCTCTTCATCTCCTTACATCCCCTCTGTACATAGAATAGAGATTTAACCAGAGACTAGAGGCTTCAGGGTATAATCTGTTCTTCCATTGTTTCATCTCTATCCCATTTTGATTTTGAATTAAGAAACTAATCTATGAAGGTCATGGAAACTTATCTATGAAGGTCTTTTGAGATCTTTTGTTTGAATTGTGTTGACTTACACTGAGTTTACTTTGATCACTGCCAAATCATTTTACCCTCTAGCGCCTTGTGGTTAGTCTACATGAAACTGATTGGGTGAGCTTGATGTTTGTGGTTGCAGGTAGGTGTTGAGATGACAAAGCCATCACTGCAAGTGGAGTTTGCATGTCAGGGACAGCTGTTTGCAGTAAATGATCAGCTGAATGCAACTACTGTATAGCCTATGGGGCACTCTTGTTAAACTGCACATCTGTGGTCCACTGAGGAACACTGTATTTCTCCGTCTGTGAGTACCGTGTGGTGATAGAGAGAGTCCAATGTTAGATCTGTAATGTAAAACAAAATTAATATATGATTTAAAAAAAAACGCAGCTCACTTCTTGTGGTGCTATGCTCAGGGTGCCTCAGGGATTTGAAAATACCTGCATGTGTCCTAAGGCAGTGTCTGGGTGGTACACACAGTGTGTTGCAGCAAAGAGTTTTCTCCACCTTCAGCTGTAGACTTACCCTAAGAGGTTACTTTCCAAGCCTCTTTGCCCCACCCCAATTCCAGCCTGAAGATCAATTTGATAATTCAGTTAATTTTTTACCGATTGATTTGAGTGCAACTGGCAGTTGCAGAATTGATCAGTTTGCAGCCTTGGCTCTGGCAAGAATAGGATTTCTGCTCTGAGCATGTCTTGGTACCTCAGAACAGCTCTTTCACATGACTTGGCAGATGATCAGAAGTGTGGGAGATCCAAGTTCTAAGTCCTTGCTTTGTCTGAATTGAAGCGATGCATGGGACATCAGTTTCTTACATCCCTCTGAGTGTGTGCATTAGGTCTTCAGTTGTTATTTTTCTTCCTTTCACATGATATATATTTGTTTTCTGTAATTTAGGAGAGACTGATACGTTATGTAGACTACTATTACAGATTGCCTGGATGACTGAGAATTGAATTTGGGATTGACCTGGGAAAAGCAGACAGTTCTTCAGTGGATGAGTCTCTCTTCAGATTTTCAGATGGCTTAGATTTTGTCTTGATGTGGAACTTGAATGCTCACACCAGCTTTATTTTTTACACTAAATGGTAAAACATTTTTTCTGCTTCCATCTGTCCCTCCTGGTTTTAATCTAGGTTTCTAACACACCAGTTTGGGATGATTTTTGCATTTGTGGTTTTGGCTGATAAGTAGCCATGAAATTCAGACTGATACCCTGTGCTAAATCAGGCGTCTTGCTTCTAGTCTGTCTTTAGTTAACCCTCTGGCCAACAGGGATCTGATACAAAGGCTGTATGTAATGGCATTTAAGATAATTTTGTTCATATTTAATCTGTATTAGCAATAACAAAAGACAGGACATCTTCAGTGTTTATATACACATTTTACTTCTGGTGGAAAAAAATGTTTTCACAAACATTAGATGTCTGAAGATCACTTCATCTTACAAGGAAATTATATACTCAGTAAGAGTAGAAATCAAAGGTTTCCTGTATAGAAACAGCCTACCTCAGCAAACCAGTAAAATATGGATGTGAAAGCTCTTCCAGCTTTCCCAAGGACAACATGTCTGTAGGTGTTTCAAAAAAATTGTATGGGATGCTAGAGCTCATGTGAAATTCTGCCTGTGTGTGTATTTTCAGTCTAATTAAGAAGTGACCCAATACACAGGACACAATGCAAAATTGTGCAGTATGGCTTCATGATAATCCTCTGATTTGTCAAGGAATAAATGGGCCATGGAGGCCTTTCATATGATCTGTGTCAGTTCTCCCATCTCTCACCCTCCTAAACCTTTTCGTCTAGGAAGACATTCTGCTTCATAATTCTTAAACTCTTTGCCCCTGGGTATTTGGGATTATCTGTAAAGATGTTACAAAATAATTCTTTGAAGTATAGCTGTTAAAAATAAACAAACAAACAACAACAAACCAAACACAAACAAAACCTCCAAAATATTGAAAACCAAAATCAACAAAAAAAACCACAATCAGAGAAAGAGATGAAGAAAGGGGTCTCCATAAGCACCCCTAGAAAATAGAAAGATTGAATTAGTTTCTTTACGATTGAGTTTGGAGGGTGAGTCGCAGGATGTGAATACAGCATTGGGAACGTTCCCGGATCTTTTCCACGATCCTTTTAATGTGGTCGCAGATTCCTGACTGTGAGTGAAAATAAATTAGGATTAACTTCAGTGAGTGTCGAAAACATGGAGACTTTTAAATTTGCTTGGAAAAAGCATCAGGGCATGCTATGATTTTTCTTTTTTTTGTACTAATTAGTGATGACAAAGCAACAAGATGGCAAAGAATGAATCATTTGGATGGTCATGAAACAACATTTTAGTGTCACTAACGTGTGGCTTTTGGGAATTCTTGAAGTAATAGAATAAGGATCCAAGAAGTACCTTTGAAACAGATTTGTTTGAAGAGGACAGTTAATCCAATTTGTTTTCTGATTAACAGCCAAACTACTGTTGCTTTTTTGCAGACTGTCAGGTATGTTAACAGTACAAAGTGGCTTGTATTATCAAAATAATCAGGCTGAATGACCTTTGTATTAACTATGTAACACCTTTTCATTCACATATAAAGTTGATTTTTCCGTGAATAGCAGACACATACGTCTAGGAGGTAAGCTAAACCCAAGTGATTAGGAACAGACACCCAAAGGTTGTGCTTTTTATGCTAAAAAGTTTTAATTGGAGCATTTCTTTTTTGAACTCAATAAAAACCCAGTGAATTTTAGAAGCTTTTGAAGAACTAAATGAAAACCTTTTTTACATGATCCAAAACTAACAAAATCATGCTTTTCTTGTACTTAGCCAGTTGCACCTTAGTTTCTGGAATTCATTATGTTCCATTTTGGAGATAGAAACAAAGAACAGAGCCTGGCCCAGGTGATGTGACCAACCTCTTGCTTTCTGGACCACTAACTCTCTGCAGAGTATAGTGTTGGAAACTCTCTGTAAATGATCTCTCTTGGTAGAAGAGTGTTTATTCGGATTGGAAATGTCACGTGGCTATTTGGAACTTACAGCTATCACTGGAGGGTTATCCAATTCTTCAGTTATTCCCTCAGCTGAAGAAATAAGGTAGAATCTCTTTTCAGGTAGAAACTCGGGCATTCGTACTGCTTTTTGTGTTGTTCTGCATTTCAAGGAAATTTTGCAGAGGGGCAGAGTTTGCAAAGATAAACTTCTGTTAATTGTTCATGTGAATTCATGTGTGTGCTGTGACGGCAACTGTAGGGTTGTCATGTGGATTTAAAGCTGATGGTTACTGGTTAATCCAGGCTGTTGAGAGCCCCCGAATGTCCCAGCTGTGGAAAAAAGCTTCAGTGAAACTTTACAGGTTCTTACATGCTTTGGTCATATTTCAGTCATTTTGAAATAGATTTGAAAGCTCTGTTCTTGTGCTCACAGAGCTGTTTGTTTTCTTCCTATACTTATAATTCAAAAATGTTAAAATTAAAATGGTTTATATGCTAAAGTAGGGCATTCTTCAAGCAAATATTCTTTGAGAAAGTTATCTATTGACTTTGAGACTGATATTGAGCAGCTGGTGGGGAACCGAGGGAGGTTATGTTAGTCAACTGAAACATGTGCCTCCATGAACTCTTCATGGGAAACTCTTTTCTTGGGGTCAGTCTATGGTGGTGGAAAGGCTGAGTTCTTCAGACTGTAAATCACTGTGAAGTGAAGAGAGCAGACTGGATGATCAGAATATTTGTTTGGAAAAATTGCCGTTTTTACATAAATGACAGGTTTCTTAATTGCATTAAAATAAGGACATGATCATGCCCGGCCTCTAATATCTGCATTTCTAAAAATTTTTTTCTTAGAACTTGCATGAATCGTGCTGGGACAAGGCAGGCTACTTCTTTGATCTTCCGGATTTCTTATCTTGGAAAGCCACAGGTGTGACTGCAAGGTACGTTAATTACAATGCCATGATTTTGTCGTCTTCATCTATTTTCTTATATGTGTTTCCACTTTAATTCATTTTGACTGGACATGCTGTTATAGACATCTGTCTATAATTCAGCCTGCTCCAAAACATCTTGAACCTATCTCCTGCTTCCATCGTGCATTCCTGAACACAGTTGTTCCTGTGAGCACAGTAATTCACAGGTCCAGTATTTTGGTACAACTGTCGGTTAATTGGTCTTGTACTCCATTTTGAAACATAAATATGATTGTTATAGTTACCATGAAATATGCTTCTAATAATTCTTTAAAATCTGGTTTTGTTGATAAATGTTTTGACTTTTTTGAGGATTGCAAGAAAATACTTCTTTGCCATGTGGGAGGCATCTGGTAAAATCTTGTTTAAAATGGTAAATTCACTGTAAAATACAGCAGCTGTATTGCTCCCTAAGCGTCCTAGAATACTCGCTGAGCAGTTTTAACAAAACTCCTTTAAAATCTTCGTTTAGAACTAGCACCCTTTGGTCAGGAGACCAGACGGAGAAAGGTGGCTTCTCTGGTCCCATAAACTGTATAAGGTTGTGACAGAACAAGTGCTCCTCAAATTTAGGCACAGTCATATGTGAGAAAAGTATCAACCTGTCTTGAAGAGAACCTTTTTCAGGTAGTTGGGGGATACGATGACCCGGAAAATAGTTACTTTATTGGGTTACAGATTCTTGCAATTTGTTTACTCACAGTTCTGTTTAAGAGGATGGGGTAACATTCTTATCTGCTCTTACATATGGTAGGAGTGTCTTTGTTCTACCCTTCTTGCTCAGCTAGAGGCCCTGGTCAGATCTCAGTTCCAAACAGGGTTTCAATTTGGTTTTATGGCTAGATGATGATTAATAGATGGGATAAAATGTGTGAGCAAATCTTGAAATGTTAACGTGTACTAATGGTCGTCTTGTGCTAATGGCTGAAGAGGCTAAAACAGAATATGGTCCAGGTGAGCCTGGAGTCAAGTATTATTTGGAATTTATTTTTAAAGGAAGGGAAGCAATTTTGGAGAGGATGGTGATATATTTGAAAGACAATTCTTATCTTGCTTGAGCAGAGGCATCTCCAGCACTGATGAACAGAGTTCCTACTCTTCTCAGATCTTCCCAGATCCATAACATGTTCTGCCTGTCTTATTTTTAATAGTGGCAGCCGTAGCGTATAAAAGAAATCCCTCTCTCCGCCTCTCTTAACCTCCAACCTAGTGTAGCTTCTGAGAGCAGATGTAAAAGAACAACAATGCTTTCCTGCAGACTTAAAAATGTAACTGCTATTATGACTAATTCTTTAGCTGTTGGGATATGAATGATTGTATTGCAGTATAGGAGTTACACTAGCTATGCAGCTATACAAGTTGCAGAATTAATGGATCGTTGCTAACAACTGGTGCTGCAATAGTGGGGAATCTGGATGGAAATGAAGATAACAGTGCACTTAGTACAGTAAAGCTTTTTATCATCTTCCTTTTACTTGTTCCTGAAAATTCCCATCTGCCGAGGCTTTTGCAAAACTCTTGTTAGAGTTATGCCATGCCTGGTACTTGCTCTTGCAATGTAATATTTGTCTGTCTGCTTTCTGCATGTGCCCGTCCATGGTTATAATTTCTGTGAGGTGGTTGGGGAAGGGCAGGTATTTTCTTGGGTGTGGTGTTAGTGCCCAGCACTATAGGACCTCAGTTCTTACTGGGAACTGTTGCAATAAATATTACTAATAACAGTGAAAGACCAAATGGATATTACAAACTAATCATTGTATTCTCTAATGCTCATCTAACCTGTACGGAAGTACAGTCTGAATTCCTGAGATTAAACTTTTCAGCCTCTTCTACGACCTTTTTATGCAGCCCAAATGTATGGCAGGAGATTTAAAAGGAAGCCAGGAGGGGGTATAGATGAGCTTGGTGTGTATTAACAGAGCTCCTGTCTACTGTCCCTCGTGGATGCTGAATTCTTACTGGCAAGTTTATTTTCTTAGAAATGACATTTTGATTTTTTTTTTAAAACCTTTTTGATTGTATTGCTGAATGTTCTAAGGGAGAAAGGAATGTTGGGAAAAGACTTTGTGGACAAAGTCTCCCCCCACCCTTTGGTTGAGAATCTTCAGTTTTGGATAAAATAGTTCCTTGTACATCTTCCTTTGCTGCCTTAATGTGCTCCCCAAAATTAAGCCCATTATTTTGCTCTAGTGGAATGTCTTACATGGTAACAAAGGAGGAAGAAAGACAGGAAAATAAGGACAAGAAAGGTTTTATTGGAATCAAACCTTTTTTCCCCCTTCCTGTGCTCTCCCCTGTGTACACCTGTTTCTTGGTAATTTCCTTGTAGTTTGGTGAAGTAAAGTAATTTGTCCTGCATATGCTTATAATACCAGGGAAGTGTGAATTTATCAAATATAAGATTCTTACCACCTTTTCTCCATTTGAGCACAAAGGAGCCTATTCACAGGGCAAGACAGGTCATTGTGAATCATACGTAACTTGACTCTGATAAAAGAAAGATTTATTTTATTAAATTTATTTTGGTGATGGGGATTTTTACTCATCAATTGTAAAGGATAACTTCCAAATCACCAATTCCCGTTGTCCTTGGAAGATTGTTGCCTGTAATATTCCATATTAAAGCCAGATCTTTTTTGTTATTTCTCCTTTGGGTTGATGAAAGACCATTGAATGGTTCTCAGTGATCCAGATGGCCGACTATTCTGCATTAAAAAAAGTTACTGACAGCTCTTTAGTTAAAAAATTTAAAACTTTGGAACTTCCCCTGCTCCTACTCCCCAAGATTACAACAATAAACATTGGTTTTGCCACTTGAATACCCGGTTGTCTTATTTCAGAAATACTGTCGTGGAGAGGAAGAGAAAGCTGTTTTTTTTCACAGAGACGTTAGCAAGGCTTTTGAGAAGCTCAGCACTTCTACTTATGGTGAGTGTGACTCACTGCTCTCTTCCACCCACCATCTATAACCTCTGATAACTTTTCCTTTATATGATGTTTTGGGTAAAGCCATCTTAAAATCTAAATGCCTATCCGGTTTAGTTACAGGTTACTTTATTATGGATGGAGAATTCTCCTCAGAGATGCACATCTGAATTTTTATTGTATTTCTGAAGTCTAGTGAAGAATTACATTGCAAATAATATGGCTGAGCTGTTAAATTCACACACAAATTTATTAAAGGTCGTGTGTATTTAGATCCAGCATTCTTCTTCAGGACCACTTGCCATCATAAGTAACTCACTGGAAAATTAGCTAGTCTCTGTTGGATTTACGTGGTTTAAGGTGAGCTGTAATCAAAGAGATATTAAACCCATGGAGAAGGATTTGGAAACACAAGGAAGAATGTCAGGGTGACATTACTGAGGCAGAATGTGCCCAACATCACACTATAAGCCACCTCCCAAAAATTACCAAAAAAAGTTGGAACGAGCTGAATATTTGTGCTAAATAATTGTGGTTTTTGGTTTTTTTTTAATTCTTACACTCTATATATGTTAATAGTTGGGGGAAAGTAACGTGTTATTTATTAGTTATTTAGTAGAGACTTCCTGTGGAAATACTTTTCCTGCCAGTCTTCAACTGCTAGCCATCATGACAGGGAAAATGGTGTAAGAGAGATGTTTCGTATACTTCTGGAGGAACTTTTGTGAATGTTCTCTTTCCAACAGGTCTCAGGATGAGGATTTTCTCAGTTTTATAGGATTGAAATTCACATTGTTATGATAAGAACAGACTGCAAAGTGAAAGGCAAATGCTTGTAGTCATCAAATGCATTTCTGTGAACCACATAACTAATATCAGGCTGTATCTGCGTGTGAATGTGATATCTTTTTAATATACAGTGTATTTTCAACAGGAAAATGCCTTGACTTTTTTTTTTTTCTATCATTTATCAGAAAGAGGCTAGTTCCTTGGCTTATCCACATTTAAATAGCTGACACTTTATGTTAAGCAGTGATTAAGTCCTTAAAGTTTATTTGTAAGCTGTTCCCAGATGCTTAGCATTAGGGCTAGAGGTAGCTGTGTTGCACTGATTTAAATCCAGAGAACTCCTCTGATGTTAGTGGGGTTGATGCAGAGTACACTGATACAAATAGAGTCTGGTCCATTGCTGAATTGCAGTAATGGAAGTTTGTACTAAAACATTAAAGCTAAGAAGGTGCTTTTGAATCTGAGAATCTGGATTCAGGTCTCTGCTCTGTGATGTCCCTTGTGTGATATGGAGAAGTGAATTCAATGTGCATCTTCAGAGGTGTTTGGGCCGCTGAATCCTTTGAGGATTTGATTCTAGTTCTTTGTCTGTTAAACTGGTGCATGCATACATGATGATGAGGTTGCTTGCTTTTACCGCTGTGAGGTATTTCATCACTGTGGTTAGTGGAGTTTTCACCAAACAGTTTATCCAGATAGGCTGGAAACTTTGAAAATAAGGAGAGTTTGGAAGAGGAGCGTATGTTTAGAGGCGCTGTTGAAAAAGCAAACTGATGTGAGTTAAATGATTATCTGAAGGGTGCCTGTGTCTTTTTAAAGGATTGGGCAATCCTGGTTAATGAGATGTTGTGACTGGAGCAGCACAGACACCAGTTTTTGGGGCCATCCGCCCTTCCCTTCCTTCCTAGCCCTGCCATGACTAATGTATGTCCCTTGGCGGCAATTCTCACGTTTGGCTGCCTCTTGTTTATGTTTTGTGCCTACTTCAAAAGATGCCTGATCTAAAAATTAAGACCTCTCTCTGTAAAGAAAGGGGCTAGGAAATATTTCAGAAAGCTTTCCTGATTAGCGCTGCAGCCCATGTGGCGGTGACAGTATCCTGAATTGCACTCGGGTTTTGTGTCCTGTTTATGAAGTGAAACCCAAGACTTCAGACTTGCAGACTTGCTTGGAGAAGTCTCTGGAGAAGGGAGAATTATCTTGAAGGGCTGGTTGGGAGGGGAGAGATGGTGTTTTTGTGGATTGAACAAACAAAGTACCATGAATTTCTTGTCATGGAGCCAAAAGCAAGTGTCCCTGTGATGATATCTTTGCCAAATGAGAGAATTCCACTTCTATCAGGCTTTTAATAAATTCAAAACATGTTCTTTGGAGACCGGCGGTGACACACAGACTGATGCAGTGTAGGAAAATATGAAATGTATAGCTGTAAAAGTTATCAGGACTGTGAAGGGCAGGTGCAATGTGGGCTATTACTGTTAGGATTTTTTTTTTTAATGTAAAAAGGACATGTCCTTGAGCTTACAGAGTAAACTGAAAGAGTTCTGTGTGCTAAATAAGAAAATGGTTAGCAGGTCTCGTTAATGTTAGCCAGGAAGCACACAGGCAAACAGGAAGCTTTAGCTATTGTTATTGTACAAATGCCCTTTACAAAATATTAGCAAAAGAAGCTTAATGTTTTTTCCACCAGAACAGGAGCCCTTCATAGTGTCGAACTGTATCTGCACAGTGAAGAAAAACTGCATTGTCCCTTTTCAACGGCTTTGACATACATTGAGACATTGCATTTCGGAGACTTGCATTCAGCTCTTCAAATATTTACTACTTTGGTTATTTCTTTTAAGATGTTAGGATTGTTAATTAGCTGTGACAGTATCTAGCCCTTAGTTTTCTATTGTGTTCATTTGCTGCTTAAAGAAAAAAAAAAAGTCAGCTAGGTCAGTATAGAAAAGGATTGGGGGCAGGCGCAGTAGTAGATGTATTACTGGCAACTTGCCACAGAGACAGTGAACTCTGAGCCAACCATGAAGTCATTTTGAACTCAGGGAGTCTCACTAATCCAAGGCGATGTGTCTTAATTTGACAAAGCAAAGGCTGCTTGATAAGCAACCCCTGCTAGAAATGCCGTTAAACGGGGGTGTTTGTAAGTTTAGATTGTGGACGAGAAATGTGGTGATATGAAAAGAATCATCTTGTTTTCAGGTTCTTATTCCCCTAAGCCCAAAGGCGGGCTTGGCTCTGTTCTCCCCTGCAGTTCGGGCTGTGCAGTGGCTTGATGTGAAATTTGAGAAACGTATGTAGTTTTCTATTTCAGGAAAATGATCTCAGGGATTGAATGTGTGTTTTGTTGGCTGTTAAGCTCTGATCTTGCCTAGTGTGGTAGTTTGAGAGTGTGTGTATATGTGAGAGTGTGTGTCTGTGTGATGGTTAAGACATTCTCCGGTGCTTTAAAAAAATAATAATAAAACAAATCAGGGTTCATATAGTCATTGCTGTTAAAGGTCTTCAGTCTCAAAATGCCACATCCTACATCATAAGAAGCCTCTTAAATAAATATACAGTGTGCATCAGAAAATGTCCCTGTCTTTTATTTTTCCATAATAGTCATTAACATTTAGTCGAGCTGGTGAGTGGTACACACAGTTTTCCATCGAAGCAGAGGAGCTATGTTTAAACAACCCTTTCATTGTTGATCCTGTGCAGAAGCAATACATATATATGAACACTGTAATTATCAGGTTCTCTGAGGGTCAGATCATAATCTCTCCTTAACAAAGTTTGCAAAGAGGTGGGTTGGAGTCTTTGAGATCTGGTTTGCTGACGAGTTAACTAATGGTGGGACTGGATAACTGTGCTTCGCTCAACTGGGGCGGGGGAGTATTGAAGGAGGTTGTGGTGTTACGGCCTTAAATTCTGAGGAACGACAAGAGAGAAACCACAGAGAAACTTGTTGTCTTTCAGTTATCTTAATCTCATTTTTTTTTTACAGTGATTTCAGTTCTTTTCAGATGTAGGCTGGCTGTTCAAGGACTGTATGTTTCTTTTGCATTAACTTCTGTGGCTGCCATCAGGGATCTGACCCTCTTGGTACAAGGCATCGTATAAACAATCTTGTCATCTTCTTTGAAGTCTTCCTTATGTGAACCACCATGGAAAGCCCCATGCAAAGCCTTCATCCCTTGTGAGATCAGGTCTCTGTTCAGCAAGAGCTGTGTAACAGTTGCTTTCTTGCATAAATTTGAATGTGATAAGAAAACAGGCATGTTTATGAACTCCTGGGTCACTTACAGGCCCAGCAGTGCTTCAGTGTGCTCATACAGAATGCATATATTCACAGTAAGTTCTTAAAAACCACCCCCTGAAAACAGTAACATTCCAGGAGTGTTCTTATCCAGCAAAGAAGGCTATGTAGCATGAAATCTCTGTGTTGTATGTGTAAATATAGTGCTCAAAAGTATTAAAGTCAACTTTTTTATTCCATAAGGGGCTCTTCTTTTTTTTTTTTTTTTAAATTTTCAAAATAAAACACAAACATCTTTACTGTAATATCTTGCATATGAAAGAGTCTTAAATTCAGCTTTAAAATGCTGCTCTTAAGTAAGAAAGTGGCATTATTATTTTATAGATGGGAAGAGAGACATATAATTTGAAGGGTAATGTTCTTTTAAGTGTTTAGTTGGGCATCCAGCTTTCTGCCTAACGTTCAGTGAGAATTAGGTGGCCTGTTCCATAGGCATTTTCACAGATCACACTAGAAATTATTTATTCTGGACCAATTCTTCCTCCAGACTTCCCAAACAAACGCTTTTCACCACCAGAGTGTTCCTCCTCTGCTTTTCGCTGTAATACATGGCTGTAACAACAGTCTTGGCCTGGAAGGCAGTTTGCTTACACGTTCGCTTTATTTTTGTTGGCTGACTCTCTGAATCTGTTTAATGTTAGTAACTTTTCGCTGGAAATTCTCATCGTGCTTGAGGATGACACTGATGGTGTCAGGGTTGATTTACATTACCTCTTTAAAGTAGCATTAGCTTACATAGGACTTTTTCTCTTATTTGTTTTAGCATTCATATTATCCAGAGAGGAGCCTTTTAACTGTGAAATGTAAATAACCTGACCACAGAGACTTCAAAAGAAAGTGGTTCTTTGTCCATGGCGGTGATACCAATTTTGCCAGCTCTGTAACCTTTAAAATAGTGTACTTTTATGCCTGACCTGTCATCTGCCTATAAAAATAATCTTAGATGAATGGTACGGTGCTTTCAAGAATGTGTCTAAAGCAAGCAGACACTTCTGCATACGTGTTCTGTCATTTCTGCATTGTGGTAGAGCATCTGCTGTTTTAACTATAAGATCTGGTTATTGATTTGGTGTAAGTGCTTGCCTATGTCTTCTACTTACATTAAGATAGCAAACGCTTTTACTGTAGCTTGCAAATTGATGTTGCCAGATAGTGAGCCCAATATTATATAAATATAGAATGTGTTATACAAAATCACCTAGGATTTGTTTTTTTCCTTCCCCCATTCTTTATTCCAGCCCCATTCCATTAAGCTGCTCATTAGATGAAAGGTGGTAATTCAGTCTTCAGTGGATGAAATATACGTGTACTTACAGAATCAAAGACATTCCAAGAAAGCTGTTTATTTTCTTACTACCTTCTTTAATTAAATTTCGATGGTAGGCTTCTGACTGTCTGACTTGAGAGAAACAGATGAAGCAGGAAGGATTGCAGTGTGATACAGCAGAGATGTCAGAGCCTGCATGCATAGGAAAATGATTTCTCCTGTGGATAGGATAGTTGAAATTTCACATTCCACCATGACTGTTAGTTTAATTTTAACATGAAGTAGAAGTTCTATATTTTACTCTTAGTTGGCTCCAGATAATATTTGGGTTTTATATATATTTGATTCAGATTGCTCACACCTTTAAACTGCCCCCGGAGCTGCTAATCGTAGTTAAAGCCTCTGTTTGTCCACTTCATTTTAGTTCAAGTGCTCCATCTCAGATTTGTTAGCCTGAGTTATGAGCTTGCTGGCATTTTGCAGTATAGGTGTATCCTTGTCCTGTCCTGAGAAGCAATTTGGAAACAAGTGGCATTCCTCAGAGCTCCTGTCCCTGTGTCACCCGCCTGTTATATTCAAAACCCTCCTCACCCGCAAAGCCCACTTGCATTTATGCGTATGTCGTACACGTTGTTAGCATGAAAGAAAAAACTCCAACTTCCATTCACTGTAGTTTGAAACTTAGAGTTTTCAAACTTAAAACTTTGAAAGATACTCTTCTCTCCTTTCAAGCTCATTTGCCAGGGTGAGTTCTTTCTTCTGAGGGATGAGGCTGGGTCTTCACAGTAAGGTGTTTTTATATTTAGTTAAACGTGATGAGATGGGGAGAACATGCCACAAAATACCCAGGAAAGAAACTATTTTCCTATAGTTTGCATCTTCTAAGATTCCCTCCATGAAGCTGTATTTAAGTGCTTTTGATGCTGATTTGTTGTTGCAGCTAATAAAGGCTCTTTTGAGAAGAAGTAATATTATGATATAATTTTACTTTCAAGAAACAAATCCAGCGTGCTTCCTGTCTTAATTGAAAAAGTAGGTGTGACGTTGTCCTTAATTCCTTGAACACAGCATCTGTATGTGAGGTCGATGCTGTATAGTGCTTTCATCTCCCTGGAAAGATGAGAAAATAGGGGATGTGGACAAGCAAGTCACACTGACAACTCTTCTTCATATTTGCACTTCATGAACAGGATCTTTCATATGTCTGGATACTGCTTGTCTGTTTTATATATATATATATATATATATATATATATTGAATGTATATCTAAAAAGACAACTTGGAGTTCTTGAGTGTTCACCATTCCTCATGCTGATGCCCCAGTATCAATTGCTCAAACAGGAGAGCTCTCTGGAGGGATTCCAGTTTGTTTCAGACTTCCTGATTGTGTATATTTTATCCTGTAACAACTCTCCATTTTGTGTATAAGGACGGTTCATAAACAGATGTTGAATCCCAGCTTGGTGCCTGAAATTTCCTGCTGTTTCTGACCTGCCTGTAATAACACAGATAATCTTTATTTACAGCAGTTAGCTGTTAGCTCCACTGGTAACCTATCTAAGTGAATTTCCTCTTAACTGTTTGTTTTTCAGGTTATGTCTCTTTAAAAAATGTGGATCAAATGGAACTTATACTTACTAAAAATGTTAAGAGGCAAGAGATTTTTAATTGCCTAACGTATCGAGAGACACATTAAATATAGTAGATGCTCATTTGCTTTGGCGCAAAGAGAACAATAGGGAGAGAAAGAAGGAGGGAGAGTAAAACAAGCGATGTCCAAAATGATGTAGCACAAGTTGCCTTGTAACTGTGATATCTGTGCTGATAGAAATCAGATTGATCTCTAAGGCTTCATCCGCTATTTTGTTTCCTTGTTGGTTTATCTGAAAAGAGTTTTTATTTGTGTGTGTATGCACACATGTGTGCGTAAAATAGGGAATACAGTCTTACCTTATTAAATTTGAAACACTGCTTGGAGGAATATTGCTCAAGAAAACCACATCAGGCCCAGCTTTTGAAAATGCAGGCTGGTTTTGAGAAAGCATTTTAATATATTGAAGCCTCAAGCCATGTACCTCTCTCCTCCTGAGAGCTCTACCTGAAAACTTCCAGGGCTGAATAATTTAAGGTTTGAGGTTTTTTAATCTTTCTGCAAGAAATACTAGTCTGATACTTTATTTTCTTAAAGTCTGAACTCCACATAACTTTTTTTCAGAACTGTTTATCCTCACTCCAGACATGAACCTTGGAAAGGTGGCAGAAAAAACAAACAGCTGCTGTGTTTTTGGGCAGTCTGCATTCCTTTAAACTCTCTGAGATCAGACTTGTGCTGAGATTTTCAAATTATTTGTCTTAGGGCTTAACCACTTTCACTCCTGCTTAAAAGTCAGTGAGTTTGCCATACTGGTGCTTGTGAGAGCTGTCATGCAAAACCTTAATGATTCAAGAACTATGAATATATGATGTGTTCTTAGGGCTTTTTATTATTATTTCATTCCAACTTCACCTGCCTCCTTAATCATCTTTCCATTTTTGGACTCCAGACTTTTTTTTTAACATGCATTTTGCTTAAGATATTCTAGGAAATTTTGTTTTCATTTTGGTTTGGGGGTAAACTTGACGCATATAAAAATGTTAGTAATGGACCAAGGTGGAGGTAATAAAAAAAGACTGTCAAATTCCCAAGGTCCAGAGTCGGAAATTATCTTCTCCAAGCTTGGATTTTTTTTCCTTCACAAGACAGAGAGGGGAAGATGAACCATCGATCCTGTGGCAGTGTTTTGTGCCCTCTTGGTGAGGTCTCCAAAATATGTTTTGTGGGGCTTGATATAAGAGGTGGAAGCCTGAATCCCAAATATGTCTTGCAGTTCCCTTGCTTTCCAATTCATGGAACTTCCCTGAATAAAGAGATTGCTTGTACCAGGCCGCTATTTTTGTGATATGGGTTAAATATACTAGGCAGGATGCTCACACCAAGCTTGTGTTTACTAGCAACTAGAGTTAATGGAAAAACAAAGCAGTCAGTCCAGTTCTGAAGGGCTTTTCGATTAACCATATTCATTCTTCTCTTTGGGCTTTTTTCCAGCAAAGCACTTAGGCACGTGCTTAACGTTAAAGCATGTGCTTAAGTGCTTTGCTGGTCTGGGTCCTTTATTTGCTGTCCAAGCATGTTGGTATGAACAGGCTGTTGGTTGTATTAATGTTTGGGGAACTGTTCTTACACTGTTCATTTTTCTCCTCTGAACTTTTTGTCCACTCAGGCCCAGAGAAGCTTTCAGTATTACACAGATAACGATTTGTGAACGATCTGTAAGTTATTAATTGAGATTGATTTGCATTGATCCGGCTGGCAGCACTTGTCGTAGGACAAGAGCATCTTCAGACAGTTCATGTACTGTGGGTATAGCTTGTGGTACAACACATTATTCCTTCTTCCAGAAAAATCTCTTTAAATAACTGCTGCCTTTTAGGTATCACTTGCTATTATTTTTTGATCTGGATGTAGATTTGTTTCTTTGTTTATTTATTTCTGGTTTTCATTACAACAGCCCAGAGTTGTGTATCCCTGATTACTGCAGGACAGCAGGTTTTGTGCTGTCCCTCCTCATTCTCACACCATCCATGGCAAGTCAGGACAGGAGAACTCAGTTAAATTCTGACCTTAGGATTTTTGCTGCCTCTTGTAGCAGTAAAAAATTGACCTTTCCCCTCTAGAGCCATCTTAAAACACCAGTGAGTTAATTTTCTTTGTCAAGTGCAAACCACTTTATGCTAAGGAAAATTGGTTAATATACAGCCTGATATTGCTGACTTAATTGCTGGAGTTAGTAAAGACTATATAGAATAAATCGAGCACAATCCTGCAGTTGCTTATGCAAACAAGTGACTTACATAAATGTTCTCGTTGACGTCAAAGACACTATTCGTTCGGGTCAGGTTACTCACACCTACGTCTTTGTAGGACCAAGTTCATAGATAAATAGTAGTTTGCAGAATTGCATGTGATTTTTTTTTTCTTAATTTCTCTTGCATAAAAGTTGTACAGAATTTCTATGGAGTCATCTTTTTACTTCTATCACTTAATTTGGTAAAACACACAAGTATGGAAATTCTTGCTTTTTTTTTTCGTGTTTTATGTGCTCTGATGTTCATTCCCACGTGAAGTTGTTTTAAAGACTTAAATGAGTGTAAAAACCATTCATGTCCACCTTCCTTTTGTAACAGGCAGAAGCATCTGAAATTAGAAGAGTAGCATCTTTCTTTTTAGCCATCTTTCCAAGAATCCATTTGTTATAACAAGTCAACGTGCAGGTTCATTTTGTCCAGTGGCTTCTCTTTTACAATGGCCACAGTAATTGTTTCGGAGTTAGCAAAGGGGGAAGGAGTCCTAGAATTCACAACACGTTAACATCCTTCTGGAGTTAGTTCTTTTAAATCGTGCTCAGTTAACGAGGGCTTATGTTCCCTTATATTTCTCTCTGTTATTATGAGTGCAAGCAGTCTTGTTATTATGAGTGCAAGCAGTCTAGATATCAATGTAATGTAGTTTCTTTTTAAAAAAACCATATTTTTCCTGTTAAGGCTTTGGTCCCAGCAATAGCCATTCCCTTTTTCAATTGCGTAATGATTGCTTGTTTTGTTTGAATGCCTCTATTCCTGTATTCTGAGGAATAATGACACCTGATTTACAGACTCTGTAGCCTTCCTTATTTTCTGTATTCATCTCCCAATCCTCGCCCTACTTATGTAAATAAGCTCTTTTTTCCCCCCCATTCTTAATTTTGTGCGAATTTATGTATGCTTTTACTCCTCTTACCTGTTTCAGAACTCTGTGTGGTTCTATTTGGTGAGGTTTTCTTTGGTTTGCAAAATCACACAGGTATCCAAATAATACTGTCGATCTCTTTGCCTTTTGAGATTTGCTCAAAAAATTACCCTTTTTTTTTAACGTGAATACAATTCCAAAGGACTGTAAACTTGAACCATTGTTACTATTAAATATACACTGATACTGTAGTATAAAAGATTAAAATACAAGCGTGCAGTGCAGCCTATGATGCATGTGAAATGAGCCATCTTGCTTTTCCTTTGATTTAAATGACTTACCTTAAATCTAACCATTTAAAAATTGGTACTAATGGCTGGAAATATTGACCCAATCTATCTAGTATTTAGGAATGACTTACGATTTTAAGAGTATACATTAACGGAACTGATTTTTGTGATGGGAGGTAAAAAGACATCTCATTCCCTGTGTAGGAGTCTCTGATGTGCATCTTTGATTCAGGTGCACATGGTAGCTGAATCCTGTCGTGCTAACTTGAGAAATACTTAGAGGTGGTTTGCCTAAGTAAAGAAGGGGGGCTCAATATTGAGAGTTTGGCATGTGAAATCAGATCAGCCTGCATCAAAATGTAGTTATTAAAACTTTCTTTTATTGCAGTACTCTTGGCAATTCCCCTGCTTCTGTTCTGGTTTTACTTAGGTTTTGTCTGGCCACAAGTGCATGACAGCCTGGGTTCTAGTTCAGCATCATCTGACTAAGCTGGTAAAAACTCCTATTAAATCCACTGACATTTCTTCAGGACTTTATGCTTACACATACGTTCAAGTACTGTGCTAAATTAGCCTCTCAGCAGTTTCAATGTTAGGAATAGATACATTATTTACTCATAAATTAGTAAAATGTGTCTTTATAGTGAACTTGTGAAGAGATTTCTGGACTAATAGTTCTCTCAACATATCAATGTTAGGGTTGTAAGGGTGGTTTTTTTCTCACCACTCTAATTTTACTCAATTATACGAAAACAGCATAAACCACACCATGACGTGTAGCATTGCTCATGTGGAGATTTGCTTTACTAGTCAGTGCATAGGGTGTCAGTGTCCACATGGCTGCTGGCCAGACTTTGCCCTCAGCATCGTGCCACACTTTCTAAACCACTGGAAAAGTCCACAGCTTTTCCTAAGTCTTTGTGCTGCCTGCACATGGATGTTGGTGGTACACGTCCCACGTTTACTTTTCACACAGGAGAAGGATAAAGTGTCATGGAGCTAATAACCACAATCTTCCTCTAGCCTGCTGCTGCCAATGCTGTGGAATAATAAAGTCCGTTAGAGCATAGGTAAGAGATGGGAGGATCTGTGTGGCTGCAGCGCCGACTGGTACCGCCAGATGTGGAGGTGATGCACGCGTGGGTGTGAGTAGTGGTGTGCTACCGTTATTGTGCTGGGAGAAATGTATGATGCCAAAGGGAGTAAATCTCAGTCCATCAAAAGCCGTGTGGTGGTGAGGGAGCTTGCCTGAAACCTGGCTTCCTTTTTTTGCCGTTACTTGTAGTCTTGGCTTAATCTTTTGAGTAACTTTAATGAGTGTTTGATGAAGCCGTGAACTATGGTAAATGTGCTCAAGCTTAGACTTCCAGAGGAAAGCTGTGTATTGGCTCTGTATAGCAATACTTTCAGTTGTAATTGTCTGATAGTTTTAACTGCCTGAAGAAGGCAACAGAAGATATGTTTTTTTTACGTACAAGCTCTTAATTGAAATAATTATTTGACTTGCTATTGCAGAGTGCTTTACTTGAAATACTGAGCTTTAAAGAGTGTATTTTTCTGAATAAATAGAACTGAAACACTGCTGATGTTGCATAATATCAGGAGGTATGTCCAGAGGGCAGGCTGCCGGACTGGAGCAGCTCGATATGTGGGCTTTATTTCCAGTTTTCCTTTTCATTTGCCTTGCCATTTTTGGATTATTTTTATAACCTCTCCGCTGCTTATTAAGCTTTTAAAACTCACAGTGGCAAAGAGATTCAAATTGATATATGTGCATGCTTCTTGTTACTCTCACATTTAAAGATTTAGACTGTAGCTGTGCATAGGAGGATTTTTTAGAAGTTCAGCATCATAGAATCTGAATGGTGTCTTTCTGCCTGGGTCTCTAGACTGAGTCTCTGGAGTTCAAGATTCAATTCAGGGGTCTGAATGAGGTTTACTCTTTGACCCTTGGCCAAGTAATTCATTTCTTTTGCCTCTGTTTGCCATCTTTTAAGGGAATGGATTAATATTTCCAATCCCACATGCTATGTCTGATTTGTCTAGACAATACATTTTTGTGTCTAGGACTGTGTCTCATTATGTGTTTTTCAACAATGCCGAAGACAATGGGCTTGAATCTTGGTTGGTTGTCTGTAATATAATACAGAACGAAATTAATAAAAAAGCAAGCAGTCTCCTGACTGCTTCCCATTGCCTCATGACATGGTGAGGCGTGTGTGGGTGGATACAATATTCTTCTTTTTTATTTTCTGGTCTAACTTAACATCTTTAGCTAAATGCATCACTGGTTTGAATCCACTGAAATTACTGGATGTACACAAGGGACTAATCTGACTCGATAGGTTGCACTTGAGATAGGTGGTTCAAGTCTGATGACATAACTTCTTCTAGGAAAACTGAATTTAAGAGTCTAGGCCTTTAAATCTTTTGCTAGTGTGTTCCTAATGAGAAACACACTTTTTTTTTTAATTGCACTCTGTTCCAAATAGTAAAAGAAACATAGTCTCATTTCAGTTAGTGTGATTCATCATCTGTTGTATGACTTTCTTTTCATTGGCAGTGTTTGATGATACATTTGTTTATATTTTTTAAAGGACAGGTTTAAATAGATTACAGCAAACAGTTACAGACAGGTACATTCTCCTCATCCAAAGTAAATATCCTTATGTATGTAAATACATGTGTCTGTGTGTATATTTATGAAAAAGTAAAACATGACAGCTGTCTTACAAGAGTTACATATCAAATTCATCCTTTCATGTCACTAGCAAGCTATACAAAAGTTACATTTTTAAGGTACCTTATCCAACACAGCGTTTTATTTGTGTGGCTTGATCATTAGGGTCCGAATGTCACGGAAGTGGTTTTGCCAACAATATGTCATTAAGTTCGAGGTTTATCTGTGTAACACAACATCAGTCTCACACCTCTTCTGGAGCATAGGAAACACCTACACTTTATATTTCTCAAGAGACTTCTGTGCTTATTGTGGTGGTAATTGGAGGTCACCCTTAACTCTGGTTGAGGTGGTCAATAGGTTGATACCAGAGTTAAAAGGCGTTTGCTGCTTTGAAACCTTGTATTGCTATGTAGTCTTTGAAAATGATCCTGTTGTTCTCTTTTTTCTTTCTGTCTAAGTGGCACTCAGGGTTTAAATATAATGTGGAATCTTGTCAGGGTGTGGCTGATTAATTATAGATGTGGCTGTAGAAAATTGCAAATGTGAATTGTATTTTTTGTACTATAAAATCTATGCCTTTAAGTAAGCACTGTATTTGCTTAGAAAATTCCATGATTACAAAGCCAGCCGAAAACATCCTAAGTGTTAATGCATGAACACCAAATCTTAGAGTGAGGTTCGAGTTAATTACTCTTCTTCCTTTACAGAGACTTTTTTTTTTGAATTTACTAACTGAAAGACTTTCCTGCTGATGAGTTGTTGCTAAAGGCTGTGACTGGGACCTTTACACGCCCATGAGATGGTGTGTGCCTAAAAAGAGTCAAGAGTCCTGCTGCTACATGCTGTATCCTCACAACAGACCTAAAAGCCCCTGGTAACACATCTGCCTTGAAATGCTGCTGCAGTATTTGTGAAACCTGCTTAGCCAGTGCCTTTCTGCACATGGTGCGACCTTTGCCAGAGTTGGAGCTTCTGCTTATTGCATAAGAAAAGCAGTTGTGGCCACATCTGTGGTTTTACCTGCCTGGGGACAGTTGCCCCTTGAGGCATAGGGACCATTTTTGTGCTTGGATCTGTAGTGCAGGTCTCCTGGAGCACCAGTGAATCTGATCTAATACCTCACAAGTTTAAAAGCGAAACTTTCTATTTCATCCGAGTGGAAACTGGACAAACCCCAGTAGCTCTTAGAGCGCCCTGCGCTTCCTTGTCTCATAAATCAGTTTTGAAGTCCTGGTGTAATGCTTACACCTGTTGGTCAGTGATTTGATGGATACCAGTTCCCCAAGGGCTGTGATGTACCTTGGAGTTCCCCAAGAGCTTTCATCTTACCTAAAAGAATACTTTACTCTTTCACGGAATGTGCTTTGGCGGGGAGATGTGGGGTAATGGAAGGGAAACCTGGTTTACATTTTAGGTAAAAGCTGTGCCACTAGTCCGGTGAGACTTCTGACTTTCCAGATGTGAAGCCAACAGAGCTGCTGATTACAAATCCACAGATTTTTCACACCAAAATTTAGTCTTGTTGATTGTCATGGAGTCTTTTAGGACCGTACAAGTTCACTGAGTCAGCAGTGTTCGGAAAAAAGTGGAGGGAATAGTTTATCTTGTCACACTTTGAGCACAAATTTTAAAGAATACCTGTAAAATCTTTAGGCCAAATGTAAGTACTTCAATATAATTTTTTTGCAATTAAAAATTTGGCTTGAAAGGGTTTGGAAAGGTATAATAGAGTCAAATTCAGTAAAATCCGAATAATTTTTGAAACATTAACTCTTAAAGGTTGAGATATAGAGTTTAATGATATTTCACCTGTGAAATATGACAAAATTGCCATTGACCTTGGTGTTAACAAATGCTGGCATTTCATTGTATCATACAGAAGGAAGGAAATTAATCCTAAAGCTTTTTTATATATACTTATCTGTATGATATATCTTTTTTCTTTCCTCTCTGCAGTTTTAGTGAAGATTTCAAATCGGGGAGACGGCTTTGCTTTTGCTGTGATACTTCTTAAAAAAGACTGAAATGGCAGTCTATGTTTTATTATTTATGATAAAGATAAGTGTTAGCCAGAGCATAGAAAGGATGAAGACAGTAGAATTGCTTACGTCGAATACCGTAATTTCCTTGCTACCTTTACTGCCCTGGTTTAAGTCCTCAGACATGCAAAGGCTGAACATTGAGGCCTCTAAGTACAACTGGAATGTGTCTGCTAGTTGTCCCAAACAGGCTTCCCCACCTGCCTTTTTTCGTTTGGCATGTTTAATGTTTTGTTAGGAGAAGAAAACCTTTTTCAGGCAAGAGTCGTATTGCACTGCCGTACTAAGACAATGGGTTTGGGCAGGCAGGAATTTCATAGGCTCTGGGTCAAAGGCAATAATAATAAAAAGCCGTGTGTTGTAAATATTAGGAACTTGGGATTTGCGCAGTTGGGTGGATGGAACAGACCCTGACATGTTTTGGTTTGTGCATATGCAATTAAAGAGCTGTTGAATAGGTGAAATGAGTAAAATGCAGACAGGGTATGTAAAATAGAGCACACCCAGACTGACTTGGCCCTGTGCTTTAAAACTAATCTGCCTGAGAGATCTGTGTGGTAACCGAGTGACAACAGGTGCAGCTCTTCTAACACTGCTGGGAGCTCAACCCGCTGCTCTCTGAGGCTTTTTAGCAAACACTTAACATGGGCAGCATCTCATATATTTTATACGTTTCAAGACTAAATGACTAGGTGTCACATTTTTTCTCCTATTACTGGAGAAGTATTCCCTTAGGACAAATTATCCTCTTCTTTTCCCGTTTACCCCAAAGCCGCCAAATACACCAGGCAGGCAGAGACATCGCTGTGACAGGTATGGATAACAGTGGTATATGTGGATCTAATAACATGGTTCTATTTCAAAGGTCATGTACTAATGTACATGACATTAGCCATAATGTAGCAGAGAATAATCACGTTTCCTTTTGCTCTGTGATAACCTCTGCTGCATTTCAGGCTCTTGCAGTACCAATGCCCAGTTCTGCTTAATATAAAGCTTGGATGCTGGGAGTATGTCTCAATTTTTTTGTCTGGAACATTTTTGCAAAAACCACAGTCAGATCTGTGACTGTGTTAGAGTGGTGAATTGCTTGTTTTTTTAAAAACCCTCAAGACTGTGGGGTGCATAATTTGGGAGGACACTGACTGCTTGCTTGGTCCAGATGTCAGTATGTGGAGAAGTTCGCTTGAGCAGAACCTGAGCCCTGGTTTTCTATTTGAATTCAAAATCTGTTTTAAATTTCAAGCTTGCAGAACGAAGGAAAAACATGTTTGATGTTTGACGGTCACACTCCATTGTTTCAGGTCTCCTTCAGAACGTCATACAGCTTTCTTGGTTCCTGATTCTTTGTAGCTTTAAATAAATAAAGCAACAGAGCACAGAAGGTTACTTTAGCCTACTGCATGCAGTTTCTTTTGGGACCTGACTAAACCCTATCCCAGCATCTGTAGGACTTTGCTTTTTGCAGCGGGTGCACTTGGTTTCAGTTCATCGCCGCCGCATGATGAAAGTGTTCCATTGAGCATATTTTGTGATGAAACTGTTACACTGTTAATGATGCCTGCAAAATTAGTTATCTTAATGAGCTTTAATTAATTCGTGAGCAGTTAGGATGAATTAAGCAGATCCTCTTGCTTTGAAATTAAGAGCAAAGCTTCCATTCACTTGAGGATGGTTAAGACAGGGTTCTCTGCCATTAAAGCTGGTAGCTGACTCGTTTTCCAGTCTAACTAGTATAGTACCAACCCTCTTGAATGGAAGGACATGTATAAATGCCTTATGGGGTTATTTTTCAGCGAAAAACCTGCTTCTTACAGTAACTATCTTTGTTAGTAGGCCTTTTATATTAATCTATACTCATCATTAGGATGACTTCCAGAGACCACTGAAGTTATGGAATTTCCCCCCGCCCTCAACTGTATTTTGTTGTCAAAAACAGCAAGTGTTCTCCCAGGCAGGGCAGAATCTCTGCGGAGTTGGGAGTCGCATCCTTGCTTTGTCCCTTTTGGAGTGTGGGAGTTGGTGTCAGCAAAGAACAGACCAGAGTGTAAAGCTCTGGCAACTCTTAAGTAAGTATGGAGAAGTTTTTTGTGACATGATCTTTTAGATATATTTTGATGGAGATAACTAAGTACAATACTTTCCTTTTTTTATTGATTGTATTCGATCTCTTTCTCTCCAAGAAGTGCAACAGAGTGTGAGATAATACTCAGAATGGGTAGACAGTGTGGGAAGAGCCGTATATCAACTGACTTTGAACACCAGATTTACTTCTGCCACTAATCTAGTTGCTCCGGATCCTTTTGAAGGTTAGTGGGGGCAAATAGTTGCTTCCAGACAGCATTTTGGGAATTACCAGTGTGTCTTCAACCACTACAGACTCCCTGAACCTCCTGATTTTCTTATGAGGACATATTGCTGGTGGGTTTTTTGGAGTGCTGAAATTCTGTTCATACAAGACTTCAGCACATCCACAGTCAGTCCTTAGCAAGAAATGTGCAAAAACTCAGAGCTAGACAGTAATAGAAAGGGTTGTGTAATATGCTGTGCCCAGCCAAATCTACTTTGTTATGAATGTGGCAGAGATTTTTTTTTTGAGGCTGTTGGATGCAAGAAGATCCTATAGTTCCTTGTAGACTAGAATTTGTAAGAAATGCTAAACATAATCGTGTTCCTGTTGAAAATCTGGTTTAAATAAAATAAGTTTTCCATGCAAAAGGGTTGTTTTTTTCAGGAGGAGTATTCTAAGCAAAACTTTTTGTTCTGAACAGAGAGAGGCAATCTTTTATTTCATTGTATGGGGAATACGCTTGAGGAAAAGAGTCTTCAAATTAATGGTATTTCAGCTTAGCTAAATCTGGTTTGTGCTGCTGAGGGGTTCTGCACCATCACATTTTCTTAAGTATTAGACCAGGGAGCTGGGAGAGGACTGTGACCTAAATGATTGCCTGTTAACTCCGCACCTTTGGAACCCGGTTAATCCTGATAGTGAAGTATGAGGAACATTTACTTCTATCCGTCTGGTTCATCCAGCTTGAGCTTGTGCTGGTCTGGTGTTTATGGCCAAATAATTGAGGCAATACTGCCAAATAGTTTGGAAAAAAGGAATATACCACAGTGAATATCAGTACTATTTATGTTGTTTAATGTCTTCCCTTCATCTCATCACATTTAGGAGTTGCTGTGAAATACAAAATTTTCTACAGTTGAGACTTTCTTTGTGGAAGTAATGATTTGGTTCCTTAGCTTCCGTTTTACTGTAATGTCTTTCTGGATACCGTTTTTCCAAGTTGAGTGTCCCACTATCGCTTTCTTAGAGTGATACTCTGGGGGAGGATTTCTGAGCAATTACCCGTAAAGCTAGTATGTGTATATACCCTTGGTATTCAAAGGTGAAAAACCATGAACAAATTACTTTTCCTACACGTACTTACAGCTCTCTACGACATAAAAATTGAGCAGCTGAGTATTAGAGGACCTCATCAGGTCAGTGGTAGGGATTGGAGTTGAACACATCCAGGTTCTTTTGAAGCAAGTAGTGAAGTTAATCCCTGATTATGGGCATCTCAAATATTTTTTCTTGAACTATTATCTAAGAGACCAGAATGCCTTTCTATAGTATAATACTTTCTCTTAGATATTAAGGATTTGTATAAAGCTCTGTTGTTCAATCAAACATGTAATTTTTACATGACAATTGAGTAGCAGCAAGGGTGGAATAAGCAGCTGAAATCCCAGATAAGCGTAACTGCTTGGGCTGCATTTACAAGGGTTTTAAGGTTCTTGTGGCCATGAAAATGAAAACCTACCAACATAATTGGTTAATGTTATAGCTCAGGTTTGAGGTTGGGCTTCATATCAGAACCTTCCACTTACAGATCTGCCACTTAGTTCATTTAGGGAGAGGTGTCCTTCCCAGTCCTTGCTTTCTATATTGTGTTAAAAATTCAACCCAAAATCATCTATTTATCCTTTTTTTCTGGAAGCAGTTTGCATTTATAAATATATACAAGGAGGATGAAAATGCTCACAGCCCCACTGCTGTTTCATACAAGAGGATGTTCAGTCCAGCCGTATCCAGTCAGAGAGCTCCCTTATGCTGGAATTCCGTGGATTGGCAGGGGCTGCTCTGTCGCTGTTCCCGCTGTCTCAGTGGGACTATATGTGTAACGTGCTGTTCCTTGGAGTGAAGAATAGGCCCCTGTTTAAAACGTGCTCTTTGGAGTCCAGTAAGGCTGCTCCAGTTCTTCTTTGGGGTAAGCACAGAGACTCAGGAGTTGCTTTGTGATCTTTGCAAGTGAGGAGCTGTGACATTTTGCTCTCAGCCTTAGAGCAGTTCTAAGGGTGTGGCAATAGTTCATAGCATCGATCTAATTAGAAAAATACATGTTCAGTTCTCATGATAATTTGTTATGATTTGGTATTTACCATATTTGGGAAAACTTGACGCATTATTGTTTTACTCTTTATGTCTATTTTTTTCCTGGAGTGTTGAAATGATGTTTACTTCAAATACTCTGTCGTTATTTTTCCTTTTAATCAGAGGTTTGAGCTGATTTGAGGTAAATGTTTATTTTTTTCCCAGTATTTTCTTCAGCTGCGAATTTCTTTATTTACCCACTTTTTGTCAAAGGTCCTAACTAGATTTATGTGCTGGTCTTTTAAATCCTTGGAAATTGGAACTTTTTCTATTGACATTGTCATTGCTGTAGTTACAGCTCATATGCTTTGCTATTGTCAAACCAGACACCAAATTGTAATTGCCTGATCTAAAACTCTTTTTAAAAAAAAAAAGGGCAAGGGGGTATTCAAAATTGTTTGAAGAGTAACCCTGAAATAATCTCCACAGTATTTCTAAGGATATAAATAGCTCTCTCTGTTTCTTTTTCTTCCCTCAAATGTGTAATATTAATAAATCTTCTTGTTATAAAGGTGCATTCTTTGCTCTTTGCAACGGTAGGATTGCGAATGAACATCACCAGTCCTCTGGTTGTAAAAACATGGTCACTCCAAAAGAACAGAAGGAAATGAAACACGATGCATTTAAAATGCACATTTCTGTCCTGGATGAGAAGACGGCAGTATGGGCAATCCATATAATCATCCAGTCTGCTCAGTGTCACATAAGAGGATGGACACTGAGAACAGAGCCTTTACCTGTCCCACCCCCTGAGAATCCCACCCTCGCTTGTCCATCCTTGGTTCTCATTGTAAACTGCCAAAATGTGGTGAATCCAAGGTCCAGATGGTTCTCCAGCTGTGTGGAAAGACTTTTCCTCTTCTTATTTGACTTTACCGTGTGTACAGGATCAGTGTCTAGAAGCCTTAGCTTTCGTTTGTACGTAGTAAATAAAAATAGCTTCTCTGTTTGCTGATTTCTTTGCTAGTTTCTATTACTGTGTTTTAATGGTAACGTCACATGTGATGTCACATTGTCACACTGAAGTTCAGGATCAGCTTATCAGGAATTAGACTTAAAAGAAGAATTTAATATCGCACTCAGTTGTTTCATGGCCGATGCTGTTTCAGCATTCAGCGGTACCTGAACATGAGCTGCGCAGAAACTCTATTGGATGTGGTTTTCCTTGTACGTATTCACCTGATAAAGGCATTTTGTACCTGCAGGTATTGAGGTAGTGCCATTTAACCTGATTATCAGTGCATACATAATCTCCCATAATTGTAATTTAGCTTGAGCATAAGTAATAGAAAGTTTTTCTGAAGATGTACAGTGTGCAAAACATTGCTATTTAGGTACAACCTGGAAAAGCAGGAATCTTTTCTCTGAGCTGCTTGCTGAAGAGCTGTTGTGTTCATGCTGTGCTGTCTTCTAGGCATTATGCATGGCCTGTTATTTGACTGATTTATGCAATGAAGTGGCCAGACCAGAGGCTGTTTCAGCAGAGAAGAATCTTAAACATAAGGTCCTTTTAAGGTATCTCAAGACATGCACTCCAAACAGTAACCAATTTTTTTTTATGTTAGCATTATGCTTGGAATTTTTGACCAGTGAATGAAGAGATCATTTCGCACAAGTTTCTTTCTAGTCACACGTTTAAAACCAAATGTGTTCGTTTGCCTGATTCTATGCCCATGTTGTCTCTTTTCTAGGTCCCTCTGTACAGTAGTGTGCAAGTGGACATACACTTCAGATGGCGGTTGGGATGACAGTTTCTGGAAAATGATTGGTTTGGAAGATTTGGTGGAGGATAAGTACGAAAAAATAGGTACATCAGCAGGTTGTTTCGTTATGTACACATAAAGTTATGTATATATAAAAGAGATACACATATAAAAGGTATATACATATAAGTAGATCTTTTGCTGTGTTTTTGTGAATGTCAGCAGAAATGTAGCAGAACTCGATGAAGCTTCACATGGGTTGATAACAAGGCTGGATGCCTGCATGTAACAGCTTTCCTAAATACACTTTTTACTTGATATTCTCATGAAAAACTGTTTAAATTATATATCTTCTACCCTTCTGAAAGGCCTAGCTAGCCTTTCAGTACTGCTTAGACTCAACAATAGAGGAGTTAATGGGATCCTCAGCAAATGATTACATGAAGGAAGCACCTGATACGGGTATATTGGATGGCAGGCTATGAAAAATAGCCACAACATAATAATTTATAGCTGTTACTGATAGCATGTTTTGTGACCTGTACCAATCTCCCTTATAGTAATGTAAAAAAAAAAGTGCTACTTCTGCTTTTTATTATCTTCATACTTTTTTTTTTCCCACTCTTTTAGAGCCTAAGTTTAATTAGAATGGTAGCCTTGCTAATAGCAATTCCTACAGCAGATATTCATTAAAAGTCCATAATGTTAATATACCAGAAAATTTCCAGGATAACTATATTAGACTTTCCCTGTTAAGTTAATGGACTTTTAATGGATGTCCTAAGCAGACGTGTCATTAACAAGAATATTACCAGACATGAATTAAAGTATGCTCATTCATCAAAGTTAATTATCTGAAATTTCTTTTGATTTTTCTTTTTTTTTTAATGTCAAGCACTCTGGACAAGTTTGTACAGCAGTTTAAATGCAGCAACATGAAATGGAAATGGCGTAGGGAGAACTGTAGTGAAATGAGATGTAATGAAAATCTATAAACTTTCCTGACCGTCACAAAATATGCTATAAGTCATTTTCAGATTATCAGAAAATTGTGCTTAAAAGCTTCCTTTAATAGATCTTTGCTTTTCTCCCTGAAACTGAAACTGCTTATGCAAAGGTATAAAACTTACTAGGAGTATTAGGCCTTCAGCTTCCTGAGGTTTTAGTGTGAATACGATTCTTACAACATCTATCACATGTGGCTTTTAGCAAATCTTCAACAAGTTAACATGAGACTTGCAATAAATACATGTTTTTACCAGAAAATTGAACATCTTGGCAGCTGGTAGTCTCATGGAAGAGTACTTTTAAAATAAATAATTGATGAAGTGTAAGCTAAGGCTTTAATACAATATTTATGCAATGCACTTCAAGGACAGTGCAATGCAATTTGCCATTTTAAGTAACAAAACGTACATGTTTTAAATGATAAAGTAGCCATTAATAAAAAGGGCCGTTTGTTGTGCTGGAAGCTTTATAAAACTAATCTCTATGTGGCTCAACATTTAGCAAGACAAAAATCATTAATTTCTAATATCAGGCTTACATTTTTGTTGAAACACAATGCTTACGAAATACATCAGTAAATTAACTTTGGTTGACAGGTGGTTCTTGCAAGACAAAAATGTTTCCCTGAGTTAATGGAGAGTGCCTGGTTCCCTGGGCAATTGCGTTGATTTTTGAGAAACCAGCTGTACAATACCTGGATGCATCTGGACTGGAACTGGAGGAGCAGAAGCTGAGCTCCAGAATTGCACTGAACTGTAGGCTTGAAGCTTCTAACAAGTCTTTACTCACCTTGAGAAAACCTTTGCTTTTCAGATTCATGGGCTGATTACCTTAGGTGTAGTTTTGCATAATAATGCAGAAACCTGGCCTTAGGTAGAATGTGTGCTTATTTTCATGGCCATTTGTCTAACCTTGCCTTTTTTAAAAAGGATAGAGTTACATGCATTATATTTAGCTGTGTGATAAAATCACAATAAAGCAGGAGTGACCTTCATTCGTTCAAACCAGGTAGCAACTACTCCATTCCTTTGAGTTTACCTTCTAAACTGCACCCATTGAAGCCCATTGAATCTTATCAGTGTCCCTGTACGTGGGAAAACGGGAAGGGTAGCATTGTTCCAATGAAACTTGGGGGAGCTTCCTTGTTTTAACGACTGGTCAGCGTTGCTGGACTGGGGAAGAGCACTCGGAATAAGCGCAACTTTCCTTTACTTCATTTAAATTAATCAGAACAGTGTAAATCCACCTACCAGCAAAGTGCCGTTCAGCCACTCGAGCAACACTGGTCAAACTGCAGCTGGGATGGTTTTTTCTAGTGGTAGATTCAGTTCTACCAGCTCCTGATGTGTTGGTGACCAGGCACCATCGCTGCATGGACCTCCTCCTGGGAGCCCACAAATGCTACGCTGAGCCCAGCGAACACGGGATTGCTCCTTGCACAAACTCAAGCTGTATTTGTAAGATTGCTTCAGGGTGCTGTCCCATAATTTAAGAGTCATAGCTGCTGTTAACTTCAGCACGTTATACAAAAGGAAGGCAATTTGTTTAAGTAACTCATACGGACGAACAGTCAGCGTGTGCCAGGAGGCACATTGTAGTGTGCGAGAGCTGACAGAAAAGAATTTGAAGCAGGAGACTTAACTGGCTTGCAGATGAAGGAACTCGAAATTGCCAGATAACCGAGGTAGGAGTAGGTTGAAGGGAGATTGTACATGGTCAAAAACTCCTAAAATGAAAACAAAACCAAAAACTGAACAAGCCTGAAGTAATTCTACTGGAATTTCCTTTTCTGTTCTCAAGCTTGTCCAAGTCCGTGTATGTCTGCTCAAGGTTTGTTTAGCTCAAAAACAGGGATGTATTTTAATGCCCGCACGTTCCCCTTTAAAGAGAGATAATAGTATTTTTCTCACATATCTTTCCTGAGAGATTAGCAGGCTCTGAATCATCATTTCTTTCTAAATGAAACATCTTAAGATAAAATTAGTAAAATATTCTTACTGTAGCAAAAGCACATATATACTTCACCAGTTTATAATAGTCAGAAAAGCTATGTGCTGTGTGTGTTGGTTTGGTTTTTGTTATTTTTTTTTTTTAATGTCTGGTGAAATCATTATTGTTTCTAATCAGAGGCAACTATAGATGCCTATGCATCTATATATGCAACAATTATGACTAGACTTTTTTTTTGAAGTAGCTTTCACTTTTGTGACACTGGAAATATTTACAGAAATTACCTGAAAACAACTTCTTTAATATACATGTTTCTTTATTCTGATAAATACACTTCTAAACATCGCTTTTAAAATGTCTTGCCCTTTAAAAAGATATTTACTGTAATCAGAGTGGTGCTTGTGGTTCCAGGTAGTACGCTGCTTTTAGTTTCAGTTTAACTTAACGTATGACCTTGTTGATAAGGGAGACCCTCACATCTGGCCTTTAGGATCTTCCCCAAACCTTTCCCACATCAAGGTGTGGGTTCACCTGTGAAAATTCCCAGGCCTTTGACATTTCACGTTTCTCAGAGCAGATTAACCTTTCAGGGAATCCACAGAGTAAGTTATTAGTGGTCTCTTCTGTACATCATGAATTTACTGATCATGTTTGTGAAGCCGAAGAGTGTTATCTAGAGATACTACAAAATTTATTGATGCCATTAATTTGCCCACCGAGAGAGCAGAAGGTGGCTTGTATTCAAAACCACTATGAAAGCGTTATGTACTATAGGCATTAGCATTTATCTGCTGTGGTGAAAGCACATGAAGAGTATCACTTTGTGGTATTATAAAACCTACAAAGACATTAACAATTCCGTTAAAATTTCATGTACTATAGACCTCTTAGGGTACTGGAGCGTATATTCCATTTGGAGGAAAATGCTTGATAAATTTTTACCACAGCCCTCTACTTCAGGGGCTACTTAAGGGACCAAATAATGATTTTTTTATTGAATGGTAATATTTTATGCCAGGTCTTTTTTTGGTTGAAGATGGCATCTTTGTCTGAGAGAGCGTTGCAGGTACTGCAGAATATGTTTCATTGTTCTTGGAGATTGTCTGTTGAAGGCTAAACGACTATCTTTCGTAAAGGGACGTTTTTCACCTTTTTTCATCTGTTGTGGAGCAGCACACTGATTTTTAATTAAGTATTTTTTTGAAAAGCATGCTTAATGCTTGGAAATACAGCCCTTCAACATGATAAGGATTTCATAAACCCATTTCCCAGCTTTTCCTGACTAGGAATTTGCCGCCACATGCTCAAAAGTGAATAACTACACAGCTCACGCGTGTGGGATCATTGTGGGCACCTGAGGCAAAACTGAGAAGAGTTATTCGGATTGTTTAAATCTCACAAGTTTTGTGGAAATTCAGTGCTTGCTTCAATTTTGAGTGCTTGAAATTAATATGCTAATATAACTCTTGCATGGACAGATTGTGACAGTAGCAGACAGGGTTTTGTAGACAACCATCGTCAACAATCCTGTTCACAAAATGATAAACTTTCTTAAACCACCCACTGGTCCTTATGTATCTCTTTACCTAAATCCCACTCTGGATGTTTTACCCACTCATCCTTCTTAGCCACCTTCAGGAAGAATGCTTCCTATTTTCCAGAGATTGCCTCAATCCATCTCCAGTATGTATATTTTTAAAATATTTTTTTTAATTTTATTTTTAAATGTTGACTTTTTTTTTTTTTCTTTTCACTTAGGTATGGTTTGACATGACTCTAAAATGCATTTATGGCTAGTGGTATTTACTCCATACATCAGTACGATAGTGTCACCCTCCCTGTCCCAGCACTCTGAGCATCATTAGGGTACCGCCCTAGCACTTTGCAATCTCTTGTCTGTAAGTCTTCCCTTAATTCCAGGATTCTGGGCACTGGAAGTTTGATGTTTTCATGTACCTGGTCCCTTGTGAATGCCATTTTTGAATGCCCTGAAAACAAGGATCTATAGAATTTTAAGACTGCGTGTTCTTTTCTAACGCTTTTTCATTTGTAGTACTTATTCATGAATTAGTAACAAAGAAAACTGTGTCTGATTTGGGACTTTGACGAGATAGCTGTGACTGTCATGCCTGGTATCTGCCGTCATTCTCACTGTGCTGGGTTTTCACATGTAGGTGCAGCTCTGTGTCCCCTTAGGCATTCAAACAAGTGACAAACCAGGAGGCTGCTTATTAATGAACATGTTATTATACGAATAGTTATATTCTCGCATCTGCCAGTGTCTACTTCCACGTACAAAACTAGTGAAGATTATGGCATTGTGTACCTCACTTGTTACACTTGAATATTGTGTTTTATCAGAAGTAGGCAGTTTTAACGCTTGGAAGTTCTACTCATTTATTTACATTTAGGCTGAAAATGGAAGATTCGGTCCATGTTAATTTACACTACAGCAATTGTGAAGAGAATGGTCAATCCATTAGTTCTGCCAGTTTTCTATCTCTTCCAAGGCCTTTGATGCCAGATGCTCTGGAGTATATTAGGGATTTCCTTGAAGGCTGAGAGAAAGGGGTGATGATTATTTTTTTTTCAGGTCAGCTTATAGCTGCCAGTTCTTCATAGAGCTTGATTGTAAAAACAAGCATTAAGCACCATACTTTGCAAATGGTAGAGAGTAATAAGTAAAAAGATTCTTCTAAATATGGGGTCCCTTTATCTGCCTCGCTTTGGTCTTTTGCTATCCCAAATAAATGACAACATGTTACAATTTCAAACAAAATTAAAAGGATGAATCAGAGGATATTTACACTTACATGCTGTTGAAGTCCATGGAATTTACAACTGGAGAGTGTTCCAAATATGTTAACATTTTTCTGTCTTCCTGTCATTTCAGTCTGTCCAAGAGCTCTGTAACTGAAACTGGCACAGCCCTAACAGGTTTTAGGTGTCTCGTTGCTCAAAGCCTAAGGCATTATTTCATACGATATGATTCAGCAGTAAGAAGTTAGAAACATTTTTTTTCTCACAAAAGCTACATGTTCATGTGATTTCTTTTTTATTTTATATTTTTTCCATCTTAATCACAGGAATGGTTGAGGTCAGAAGGGATCTCTGGAAATTATCTAGTCCAACTCCCCCTGCTCAAAGCAGGGTCACCTACAGCAACTTGCTCAGGGCTGTGTCCAGTTGAGTTTTGATTCTTTCCAAGGATGGAGACTCCAAAATCTGCCTGGGCAACCTGTTGCAGTATCTCTACCACCTTTCTCCGGTAAAACAATTTTTCCTTTTGCTTACATGTAGTTTCCTGTATGCCAGTCTATGCATGTTGCCCCTTGTACTGTTACTAGGTGCCCCTAAGAAGAGTCTTGCTCCATCATCTTTATTCTCTCCCATCAGATATTTATATGTACACCTCCAAACCTTCTCTTTGCTGGGCTTAAAGTCTCTGATCTCTCCTTGTGTGACACACCTCTGTCATTTTTAGGGTCCTTCTATAGACTTGCTCCAGTATGTCCATGTTTCTCCAGATGGTACCTTTCCATTTCTTCTTCCTCTCCACTGCAAGAAGTGAGGACAACTGTACGATAATCTTTCATCCTCCGGCTCCGTCATACGTTGGATCAACTAATAGCAAAAGCTTAGAGCTTTCAAAACATAATTATAAAAATTCCCGCTGTCCACTTCTAGAGTTCTGTTCTCACGCTCTGTCTGGGGAATTGTATTTTCTTCTACTCCAGCAACATTGTGGACTTGTGAACTTTCTCTCTAGAATGAAAATGAGGAGCCTTTTCTTTGAATTTCTGTTTTTAATAATCATGGGAGAAGCTTTGAGCAGACTTTGAGCCTGTTGTAGTTGTTTAGGATTTAAATTTCTCAAATATTATCCTTTCTTCTTTCTTCATACAGTTCTTAGAAAATAAATAAAGCACTTCTCAGAATAGTTCTGGGTCACTTCTTTTTACCTGACTATTCCTCTCCCTGGTCCTGATTTGTTTATCACCTTTTTTTCCTTTGCTGGGATCACTTTTAAAACAGAAATGACTACTTTATGAGTCACGATTCACAAAACCAGAAGGGCTATTTCAAATGATTTGCCGACTTCCTCCGAGTCAGAGGCTGTTGGACTCCCTAAAATTACTGTTTAAGTAGTTTAAAGTGTATCTTAGAACGAATCTTGATTTTATAATTTCCTGGGATGGAGAGCTCACTTCAGGCTTAAAGGTTGTTGATTGTTACTTCCTGTCATTTCTCAAAATTAATGAAGTAATTAAAAAATACACTTTATTTTTCATCTGAATTTTAGCTTCCTACTCCTGTCTGGCGGACTGCGGTGCCATGCCTGACCTGCACACACTGAAATGATTTTCTACATTAAAGGAAAACACTGAACTACTTGAGGTTTTTCACCAAAACTCTTGTGTGAATTGTCATCTTTCTCAATCCTTGTAATTGCTTTCCTGACTCATTTCTGAAGCCTTCATAATGCATCAGTATCTTCCCAGTAACAGTATTAGAACAGGATACTGTGTAAACTTGGTGGGGAATAAGATTGTGCAGGTACCTGAAGCTCAGCTGAAAGATTCGAAAGCATCCTTTCAGCAGCTGATCAGGTTATTTTTGGTCTGTCATTTCTTTCCGTTTTGGAAAAGGGCTATTTGTTTCTTCAAAGAGGAGTTGCTATCATGTGAATTAGTAAAAAACATCCAGTAAGAAGAAACATTCTGTTAAGTAATAATCTGTAATTAATACAAACTACATTGCCTGTACAGTCTTAGTGATGTGCTGTACCAAACCGAAGTCTGATCGCTCCCAACTCTGAAAGTACAGCAATAGTCACGCCGTCTACGTGGATGATCTTTTATTTAGAGGCACTATTAGGAATATGGTAAAGTTCCAGAAATCTGAATTATCAGCCTATTGAAATTGCTGTTTGCAAGCAAAAACGTGAGATCAGGTAGCTGAGTTTGGATGCAAATACATTGCATCTAGTTACTTAGGAAGACATCCGAATATGCGTGTTGTACACCCACGTGTACGTCAGCGCAGCGAGTGGTGAACCAGGCATTACAAGAGGGGTTAATTCTGCACCGGTTCACTAAAAATCTAGTAATGAAAACTCAGTCATGTCCATCAATGTACATGCCTAGTGATCCAATGATGCAGAATGCTTTTTTTTTCCTTTTTCTTTTGACCTTTAACCAGGGAAGCCTATTATTTATACATGAAGTAGCTCTCTTTCATTTGGACAAGAAAGCAGTAGTCTTTGTTCAAGTAGGTACCTACGGTCTGCAGACCAATTTACTTTTCAGCTTAATGAATCGGGATCTGCCTGCACTTAGGTTACTTGATTTTGCCAGTATTTAGCAACCTAATATGTCTGCCTTAAGTAATTACATGTTAGGTAGTTGAGATGTAGTTCAGCCAAAAGCAGAAGCTGTATGGGAGAGTGGGATGGAAAGGACCCAATTTCGATTCGCCTCAAGCTATTGTGGCAGCTCATAGAGACAGAGATGAATTTTGAACTGAAGAAAGCCAAAGTGATTTTGTTTAACCAAGTGTTTTTCTCACTTTTAAATAAGCTGGCCTATAATATCACAATTTGTTTGGGTTTTCCTGAATGAAAATTCTGAAGTTTTTAACTGCCAAGCAGGAAATTTTATGGAGGTGATTTCCAGGTTAAAAAAGCCCCAAATCTGACTGTTTCTAACACCCTTTAACCACTATGCATTCAGTCCTAGAATAAAATTAATATTATAATTTTATAGTCCGCATCATTATCCTGCTTCCTTCTCAGTGCTACTTTTGCTAATCAGATGAGTTATAAATTGTAGAACAATCACCCATACATATCTCAGTTAAACATGAGCATTGTGTGTAATTGAGAGGGGTATTTGGTGATGTATTGTGGGTGAGATAGGGTTGACACAGTGTAGCAGAAGAGTTATAATATTATTTATTCAGATTCCTTGCATATCCCAGATGTTTGGCATTGTGGGGATTATTATAAAACACATAAACTGGAGATTGTCTACAATCTTTGTAATAAACAAAGCATCGAGGGGGAAAGTCCCTTACGTTGCTTATTACAACATCCATTTGAATTGAGAGTGCTGCTTTAGACTAAGGTCCTGTTTCCTTTGATGCTTATTTATCATCGTTTTGTTTAACTATGTATCTTCTTCAATGCATGTTTTATATATATGTATATACACACATATATATATAAAAACATGCATATATATATATATTTAACAGGATATTGTTTTTAAAATTAAAAAGCGTTTAGATTACCCAGTTTGGGGGAGGCTATAAAGTGAAGACAGGATGGACCGTTTGGTTGGGTTTCTTTGAGAGACTGCTTGGATTTTGAGGAGGGATTGATAAACCCAAGTTCAAGTTTGCTTGTGTCAAGTTAGTGAAGAAGAGGGACATCTCCTTTTGATTTGCTTCCCTTGTATTTTTATGCACTTACCCAGCCAGATAGGAGCCCGTGTGAAGTGCAACCACGTTCTGCACGATGGATGAAAAGCTGTTCTCAGTGAGTATGTCAGAGCTGAGTCAGCTGGGCCTCCCACTGCGCTCCGCTTTTGTTGGTTTTAAAAAGGTCTGTGTCCTAAAGTACCTAGTTCTGTTAAATATTAGTAAGGCAGTACAGTGAATTTTGATGGCTAAAGTTGACTGAAGATGTATTGTCTGCCTTGTGTGTTGCGTCTGGTAAATAGCTGGTTTCTGTGGTAACCGTCTAAAAAGGTAGAGGGTCATTGGTACCACATAAATTCTTTAAACAAGACCTGATCGTAGCAAATTCTAACATTAGTCTTCGAAGAAGGATAAAAGAGGAGGAAGAGATTCAGACAGCTTTTTCCTTTTGTAAACTCACTGCTTTATAGGGGAAAAAATAGCTAGAAATAGCCTGTCTCGTACAAAATGAAAAGGTTGTGGATTAAGGCATTGCATTAGTGAAGCAGCTGGATGAATGTGAAACAGAAAGTTCTCCAGCTTCAGCCATTATGGGTTTGTTTGGTTAAGTCTAATTTTGGAAGTCATTATAGCAAAGGTAAATGACTTGCACAGGAGACTACTGTAAACAAAAGACTGGCTACATTTACTTTGGCAGGAGCCTTGAGAAGGCTCGGTCCTTTCAGTGCCGCTTTTGCGCAGCCCCGGGCGGCTCAGCGCCCGCCTTGCTGTGCAGGCGGCTCCCGCTTCCCTCCCTCCCTCCCAGCCTCTTTCCCCTGACAAGCAGGATTTCAGGGGGCAACACCTGCTGCTGAAATGCTGCTCTGTAGCTGTAGAATACCTTTATTTTTATAGCAGCTGTCTCTTGACTTCTAAAGCCACTGTGTTTTGCTCAAGAATCTGTTCACTCTCTTCCAGTCTAGTGCTGGAGTATAACCTGTTTCACATTCTCTACTCTTCAGTTGTGCTCCTCTTTGGTTGCGTTTTGTGGTTTTAGTTTTATCGTTTAATAGCTTTATACCTACACATTCTGAGCATACTCTTGCTTAGCTGAGTTTTCTAGTCTTTCAGTGAAGAGTAAAGCGTGAGAACTACAATTCGCCTTCCAGGTCTCTACACTTCAGTCACAGCTCTGCCCCTTCCACTCCTCCTTACTCACGCTTGCGTGGGCTGGGTGGCAATTTCCATGATGACAGGAAGAGTGCCCATGCAGAGCCTGCGTCTTCCCTTTTACAAAGCTCCTTGTGAACAGACTGAGTGGCTGTAGCAGAGGTTTCACTGGTTTCTGAAGCTGGGAGGATGAAGTCGAGGGGCAGAGTTGGCTTTTTCTCCTTACTTTCCTCCCCTCCTGGCACCTCTTTTCTGCAGTCCCTGGCTGTGGGGTGACCTGGGAAGACCCCCTGTCGCAGGTGATTTCTGGCTGCTGGCATTTCCTAGATTGTTGGGAAATACTTCCAGTCAAGGAGTAACTGTTTAACTTGATTCCTAAAACAGATGGAGCCTACTCTACTGTTAGTTAATTTCTTTTTTTTTTTAAATACGAGATTTTTATGCTTCATCTTCAAATCACAAGAAACTCATCCCTGCATGTTCTCACACACTTTATGCCCGTGGAGGGTACAATACTGCTCATCATTCTGATCTATAACTAGTACCAAAGGAATATATAGGGTCATTTTCTACTGCTGCCATAGAAGAAAGGATTATCTTTATCTCTGAAATTGCTCCCTTAGTGCTCATTAGCTAAAAATACAGTAACTGACAAGCTAAGAGGAAAACATTTTGTCTAATAGTAGCCCTGATCTCCAAAATGGAGTTTAACCGCATAATAATTACACACTAAAATGTTTGACCGGTATGACTGATAGAAACAAGCCAACCATGGAACTGAGTGCCTGGGAAGAGATTTTACTTCAGATTAATTTAATCTTGTTCTGCATATACAAAGTATTTATATGCTTTCAGGTCAGGTGGCTGATTCTGAAGAAAAAGCTGTGGTTTTAGCTGCATGAACTCTTTTGAACTTCCTTCCACCTGCAAGGTCTTTGAATGTCAGGAGAAGCAGACAACTTTGTTTTAACAGTATTATTCTCTGCTATCTTGAAAAAACAGAAAGGTAATACAGAAGTTGTCTTAAAGATAAACTTATTGGGGAAAAAATGCAAGAGATACACCTCATGATAAAGCTAGCACAATGTTTTGACTTTACACTAAGGATTAATAAAATATAGATATTTTTTGCCTGTGAGGAGTTAGTTTACTATCATTATTTCCTCTATATAAGCTACTGGAGTGATGGAAATGGCAAGTTCTGGTTACTGCCCCAAACTAAACCCGGTCAAGTGAAAAAGTTTTGGCTCTACATACTTGTTTTGAATTTCCACCTGAGATTCAGCCTAACATTTCAGAGGCGGCGGTGCGGCTGTCAGTAGAATAGAAACTCCTAGGAAAATGAACGTGGAGAAGCCGTGCGTGCCATCCGATCACAGGGTGCTCCATGCACTGCATCCTGCAGCGAGTGGGCACCTTCCTTAAAGTGAAGAACCAACATGATTTACAGCAAAGCCAAGGATCTAAGTGAGATGTCAAACTGAAGACCTGTTTTCCACCCATGAGTTTAATATCGTAACCTTTTCATCTAACACTAAGACAATATAACTGTATTCCTAGAAGATTATGCTCATGAGTATTAATTAGTGCGTTCCTGATGTGATACTCTATTCCTCTTAATCTCTGTTGTGGAGGATGTTTTACTTCCTTTTTACACATCAGAATGTGCTTTAGGTGTAACATTCTCAATTGACTTGCCTGTGAAAATAGGTTTGTATTATTTTAAAAAAGAATTTGGTCAACTCTACTCAGAAGATTTGTGGAACTGAGTAAATGCTACAGATAGCTACTATTAAATGAGCACAAAGTCTCCGACTTAAAGCCATGGTATTGGCAGGGAGCTCCCGCTGTGCCTTTTATTGCCTCTCACCCACCGAATCTGTAGATAAATAGGGACATTTGTGTGGTTCCCGGAGCTGTCAGGCTCAGTGCTTATACTCAGGCCATGATCACACTGAGCAGCCAGAGACGAGGCTGTTGGGGACTGTCCTTAAATTCTGAAAGTTTAATGAAGCTAGATTTGTTTTTCTGAGCAATCCTGAGCACCGTAATTTAATTATTGAAACAATCTCTTTTTGCTAGACAAAACTCAACATGCGTTGTGGTAAGAGAGACCAGTGCAGACAGGAGCTGCCACCAGGCTCCCTGGGGACAGGACTGGGAGGGAAGGGTGGCATTGCTTGTGTTTGGGGTGACCGTAATGTTCTTCGTACTTCATAAAGCCAGTGAAGGCTGAAAACCAAATTGTTTAACCCTCTGAGGAAACACAGCTGCAACAGGACGAATTTACTGCTTAAGCCACTTTCTTTTTCTGAATTTCTGGTACTGTAGCCACCTTATTCCTAGTAGAAACTGCTGGAGAGGATGGAAATGGGAATAAAAATTGGCGCCTGCCTTGTGCAACAGGTGCAGTTTGCAGTTGTGAGCGTGGCCTGAGCTGTTGTTCACACGCAGAGAAAGGCCGCAGGCAGCCACCGCCGCAAGAACTTGGGATTTCTGCATCAAGTATTGCATATCTCTTGGAAAGATGCCAAGCGGAATTGAATTGCTTGTGGTGAAATCTTTCTCCGTGGCTAGATAGGACATGGAATCCTTTTGAACTTTTAAATTGCTATGGGACAGCCTGATCTAGCGTGGTTGTATTTAATATACAGACAGACTTCTTAATCAGATAGACTCCTTTGATGCACCTTTTTGTTTTAAATATACCACGCTAACTTGAGGGAGAGGAAAGGAATTCTTGTAATAACATACACGTTTGTTTTTCTGTTTAGTAAATTGACAGGTGTTTGGTTTTTCTTGTGTCTGCCCAGGAAACCACGTCTTGTCTCCTGGAGAGCCTGTTGGAAAAGGTCTAACGCCAGAAGCTGCAAAAGATCTCGGTCTCCCTGAAGGGATTGCAGTAGCGGCATCGCTCATTGATGCACATGCTGGAGGACTAGGTACTCTGTCAGGTATTTACTATTCTTGGAAACAAGAATGTATTGAATTAATTTCAGAAAGCCGTTTTTCTCACAGCCTGATTTGTTTCTAGCAATTTGCTCTCATGCTGTTCTTATGAAATAGCATAACTAAAATAAGAAACCCCTCACAATAACTGCTAGTTGATCTGCTTGTAGAAAGGGGCTATCCCTGTTTATTGCTCTTCAGCTGGATTTGCAAATGGGTTATTAAGTTCTACTGGTTCCACTTTGAATTTGTGAACTGAAACACCAATGTGTTGGCATGTCAGTGTGCTGTGAGTTCGCATCTTCTGTTGCTCAAAACTTTAGGGATAGGCAAAACATAACAAAACAAAAACCAAACCAACCAACCAACCAAACAAAATAGGCAAAAAATCAAACCAACCAACCAACAACAATAACCCCCCCTTCCCAACATTCTAAGGGAGAAGTTTCATATCTGAGGCCATTCATAGTTTGCTGTCTTTCTTAGTTTTAGGAGCTGTTCATGCTTTGTTTGAATAATACAATAGAGATTTTTTCACATGCAGTTATGCCAGCACAATGTGGGATATGTACCAAAACAGCTGCTTTTGGTCTAGGGAGTTAGAATATGTAAATACTGTGTATCTAAACTAGCCAACAGGAGTAGAGGGGGAACTGACCTCTGCACAGCATTTCCCTTCTGTGACTTCACCCTTTTTATCCATAGCTGGAGTGAGAGGCCTGATGCTTAGATTTTTTTTCTTTTCCAGCAGAATATTCTGATATGCTCAATTTCAACCGTGTTGAAATATATTTGGTGAGGCGCAATTGCTTCAGCTATGCTGTTTGGCCTTATCTAATTACAGTCAATAAAAAGTGATTCAATGTAATTTTTCAGCAGGAAATTGAGGTTTTTTAGTTTGATAGTTTAGAAAAAAGTCTTACCTCAGAAAGTTTCAGTGTTATTGAAACAGTACTGTTCAGTGGAAATCTATTGCTCGTCGGAGTATTTTTCTCTAGATCTAAATGAAGTATGATTTGCTGCTAAAGTACCGGTTTTGTTTCAAATATTTGGTGGTATTTTATATCTCATGTCTTCTTCCAGAAGTTGTGGCCTGGAACTTTTAAAATGTTTAAATCCATTTCCTCTGCCTCTGATATCTCTTTTCTGATGAAGTTAATTAATCAGGTAGATTGCTTTTCTTATTCCCCCAGAAAGGATTATATAGAGGCTGACTTTCAGTGTCATAGTTGTAGTTGTGTTCCTAATGTTGTGACTTACTTAAACTACGTGCCCTATTTTGTATTCTTGGAAAGAGTGTGATAATAAGCTGGCCTGAACTAATGAACCTGCTGCAAAACTGGATTGTCACAGAACATGTGAAAATGACGGCGGAGGGTCCTTGTTTAATTGCCATAATTATATGACTACTGGATTCAGAGCATACAAGGTTTGCCCAGTAAATTTCACGTGCTGGAATCAATGAATTGAATTTAAAGAATAGAGAGCTGTTCATTTGCTGTAGTCTTCTATAAGGAAACTCTAATACTAGAAATATATAGCTGCTGGCATCCAGCAGAGTGAGACTTCAGCGGATAGAGACAGTCTGCTTCTGCCAGTCCTGTTTATCAGAATCTGTTTTCCCAGATGGCACCACAAACGCTAGCAGACTACCGAAACCATTGCCAGGAGAGAAGGAATGTATAGGTTATTGTTGGAGAGCGAGAGACGCCTTATGGGGGGAAGCGTTGGTAACGCAAATGGCAGAACCTATATGCTAATCACACAGTAACGGAGCAGGCCTGGGAAAGGAGGAAAATCTAGGATAGAACTCATCCTTTGCAATTGGGAAGGGCAATAAATACGTAGGGGAAACTAGTAGAAAAGGCAGTAAAAAGGAAAATATTTGGATAGCAAAACAGCAGGAGAGCTGGAGAGTGCAAATGTAGGTAAAAAGAACTACTAGTGTGGCTACATCTCAAGTACTGAATAGTTCTCCTTCATCCAGAGCTCTTAATAGGAAGAACCTTTGTTTTTTTCAAGTCTAGTTTAACCTACAGTGTGTAGAATACAGAGGTGAAAATCCTGAAGGAAAAACAGAAAAGCAAAACTAGAACGTAGGTAATAGAACTCAGAAGTCATCCTATGTTCTGATCAACAGATATTAAGGATCACAGTGCACAAAAGCATAGTAATCTTTTAATGATGGTAAAAGGCACACAGACGAAAATAGAGAAAAGAGATTTGGAACAGTGAGTTAAAATGTGGAAATATTGGAAAGAAATAATGTGTAGTTTATGTAAAACTTTTGTTTTTAAAAGGTGCTGGAATTTTAGTGCTTATTCTGCAGTGATCTGTATTGAAATATTGAGGTTTACACTTTATTTGAAGGTTATGACTTGTAAATTATTAAGCATTAGGTTAGTTTGTGGGACAACATCAACCAATGGGTGTCCTTATTTTATTCATGTACGCATTCGGCTGGTTGTTTTAAAAACAGTCTGTAACAGCAGAATAATGAAAAGGGCTCCTTCGTATCCTGCAGGCTAAACCGAAATGACCCAATGGGCGTCTTGTTTTCAGTGCTAATAAGTTTTGACACGCTGTTCAGATCTGCTTTTGGCTGGATATAAAGTGTGTTTTAGCAGGACAGGTTCCTGAAGCTTATGAAGGCTTCAAAGTTTTGAGTAAAATAAGATAAAGAATTATGAAATATGTACAGCTGTGGAGCTCATCCATGACTCCTGAATCAGTCCCTCTGATGCCTATTATGGAAAAGTAGAAACCTGAAAACTGAGTAGTTATGTCTTATATTTTGACCTATTGTACCACATTAAAAGAGCCTACAGATAAAAATGTGAGTATGGGAGGCCAGTCTTTTGGGACTGGCATCATAAAAATAATGTTTGCATTGCACCTTTTAGAAAGGCATCAGCATTATTTCGGCAAAAGTAGATAATGTATTATACAGTATCTAAAATACTTTCTCACTGTAGAAGAGATCCAGGAGCGCGCATGCAAAGCATTGCCTGCTTTTCTAAAATCTCTCCTGCAGTTTGTGTGATATACAGACTACTTCTTTTCAGTCTCTCTTGAGAATCTTCAAAAGATGTTGAGTCTGCCTCAGAATATGAAAAATTCCAACTAAGTTAAAGGTGAACATTACTTGTAACAGCAATTAAATTATTTTTAGCAAATAAGATACCTAATCTTTCATTATTATGACAATGTTTCAGACTTATTTGCTGTCTGGCTTCCATTAATCACAAAGAAGACGACTCTAGCAACTCTGAACAGTAGTAAAGCCACTAGCAGAATCCCACTGATTTCAAAAAGGCCCAGAATGCGTATTCTGCAGAATGCATGTTTTCTGGGTGGTTAAAAATATCTAAAGACGAGGCTCTCCGATTTTGTATTGTTTATGAAAATACATTTGCATCATATGCTGACAATTCAGTTTAATAGATTTGTTCCCTCTGAAGTGTGAACAATATTTTTAAGTCTTTCTAGAAATTCTATTGCAGTGTTGCCTAGTACAGGAAATTGCCTTTTAGAAGACCCTATCCAAAATTTTTAATACAAACTTACGCATGTCTATATTTGAACAGTGGGGGGAAAAAAAAACATAAGAGGTAGAAGCGATAGTTTTAGCTTTCTGTTTTTCCTTAAAAATAGACTCTGTGTATGACAGCTATGCGACTACGTAGTCACAAGCTAGGATAAAGGGACATAAGGACAGAATGATAAAGACTGTAAATTTTTGCCCAAATTTTTTGATTATTTAGATAACTTCCAGCTGATAATACCGCGATAACCATGGCAATCATGATAAGACGGACCCCAACAGACCAATTTGGTAGCGGAATCTTGCAATGGTGAGCTAAACAAGAAGGCGTTAATGCAATGTAGCCTGCTAACCAGTGGTAACACTTGGTGTCTTTCAGCAAACACTTTCATGATCCCTCTGCAGCGAGGAGAATTTTCTATTCTTTTTTTTTAGCAGATGCAGATGCGGCGCACAGTCTGGTGACCAGTTTGTCAGTCGAAAAGTAACGCTCAGAAAAAAAAAAAAAGGACAAACAAAAGAATATTACTTGTTGGGCTGCTGCATTTTGCTGGATGCAGCACAACATGATGCAAGAATGCAGCCTGGGAGAGGAGGAGAGGGCAGGATTTCCGCTTCAGCCTCCTCTGAAGTGAGTTACTCAGGATGTGATACGTGCTGGAGCTTGGCTGCAGGTCTGCCCTGTTCTGTAAACGAGCTCCTGGCTCCTCTCTGGCATCTCCTGGGTATAAGTTTCTACTGCAGGCTGAGTCCTTGCTGACTTTGTCCTCTGTCCTGTCCTGCACGCAGAAGCTCCTCAGAGCCAAGCATAGTTCCTCTAAGGGAAGGAATAATCTTCCTTTAAATGGTTCGACATGGACAGAACAGCAGCAGCAAAGACAACAAAACCGTCAGCCTTCGAGTCTCCTGCCAAGTTACCCCTTTCTCCAACTCATCCCCTTGACCAAACACATCATGTAGTATATGCATGATAGACGGTGAACAAATAAACAGATCTGCAGTCTACTGTACTGCATTTCCCAACAGGGCAGTCTTTTATTCTGCATGTTAGTGTACTACCTAAGAGAATAAAGGTCAGTTGATAGTCAAAATAACCTTTAAAATTATGATGATAAACATGAATATAGAAAAAATCATCTTGTGTCCTCGTATATCTGGAATAAAAATGCATTTAAAAATAACTTTATTTTTTGACTAAGTAGACCTCTTTGTTTTGTGGCAGCGGTGTGAGATACTCGGCGATTATTTGTGTGTGGAAGAGCTCTCTTTCGTGAGGGTTGGCTTGCTCTTCTTTAAAATAGAATTGTAATTTTGTTTTAATAGGAGTAATTGGAGCAGATGTGAAAGGCTATAACCTGCCATGTGAGAACCAGCCAATTACATCCCGAGTTGCCATGATCTGTGGAACATCTTCATGCCACATGGGGGTAGGTTGTATGTGTACTCCTCATTTGTATGGAATACACTAAGTAATGTTTTTGAAGGAAAAAATTACCTTTGTCCTTTTCACACCTTTTCCTTGATTTTTTTTTTCTGGTAACGCTATCTTTACCTTTGGATATTAATTATATATTACCATGCATGTGCTACTAAGCAAGAACTTTAATAGTAGTAGAAATCAATACTGAAAAACGACATGGAAAGTAAAAACTGTGATGCTAGAGTGCCTTAAAGAGCGGCCTGAAATCTGAGCCAGAGACTCTGAGCTTGAGTTATCTGTGGCAAGCCTGTCACTAATGTGTTACAGAATAGTGTCTTTGGAGGAGTGCACGTCTCCAGTCACAGCTCTTCTCCCCCACCTCTTCACTTAATCACTATAAATCCTTCTGCCTCTGAAAGTCACCATCGCATTATAGAATTATGATACGTATCATGACTAGAAAGAAAGGAAAACCTCAATAAGCAATTTTCACTTTGCTAATTTTTCTCAGTGAATTAATACAAGAGCTTTTTCGGAGATTGCAATTAAAATTTAGTGTCTGCTTTTGAAATTTATACCTTTTTAAAATGTATGAGTCTGAAAGCATTCCATTTAGATAAGTACCCTTTTCTGCCACATTTTTTTATTTAAAACTCATTTCGGTCTTAAATTTAGACTGATGATAACTTGGATTTTTTCAAAATGAGCAAACGGCAATGGGAGTGCTAGAGAGGACTAACATGCTTGTGGAGAGAGCTCCAGTAGAGAAAAAGAAAGGAAGCTGATAATAAAACATTAGGCTTAACAGTAACTTACGTTGTCTTCGTAGTAACAGCATGAATACATGGTGATCTTGAGCACGAATAAATGGTGATCTTGTCACATGGATTGTAGTTCAGCAAAGCATTTAAGCACATGATTGAATTTAAAGATGTGAATAATCCCAGTATTGTGAAGCAGAGCATTTAACACAAGCTTACGCCCTGTAGACCGGTTGGAATATATTTGTATTCCTTCCTAAACAAGAGTTTCAAACCTCAGACTCCACCACTCTTAGCTTATTCTGTCTCTGAAAAATTACATTGGTGTCTCTTTTTCTGTCATAGGGCAGGTAGGGCACCCTGCAAAATCCCAGCTCTGGGGGAAGAAGTTGCCCTTTGAGCCTGCAGCTACTTTTATTTCCATTTTTTTTTTGGATGGAGGTTTCTACCCTTTCAGAAGAAGATGTTTGCGTGAACTCTTCCTAACCTGTTCGATTTAGCTGAGTTAGTTTAAATTATTAAAATGTGTTGGGTTAATAGAGGCAAAGTACTGGGCTGAAATAAGCTGAGGAGCTCTCAGACAGTTTCCCCAAAAGGTGTAAGGGCAATGCTGAGCAGCTGGAAATGGGTCAGCTGCCTCTCACTTGTTCCTTTCACATAAGTAGCGTTGGAGAAGCACATGTGCGTGATTATTTATTAATTTTCAATATATCTATATTTGTAAGCTCTAACGTAGACCCACTTCACAACTATAGGTTGTTTTCCTTCCCAAACTAGAGCATGGCATATCAGTATAAACACTTTTGACAGCACTTTATGTGTCCATACTCAATGAGCATGAGAGATGTGGCTCCTTTAAATATCCTAATGTGACAGAAGTGAGATGGTGAAGTCCATGTTGATGTTAGTCCATGTTCTGTTTGGTCATTAAATCAACACCAAAGTCATGCGCAGACTACACTCCACAGGCAAGGCAGAACCTTTTAAGGCTCTTTAATCACTTGGATGCAAACTGGGGAACGCTTGTGCAGTTTTTTACTAGATTGAAATAGATTTTTATTTAAATGTAACTACTCAGCATTTTATAATAATTTCCTTAACTGCCTGCCTTCACTCATCTACTCAGAGGTATAACAATTTCTAGCCAGCAGACAATAAGCAAATTCTAAACTTCTCTGGATTTAATCTGTGAAAGGACTTTGGTTTACTGTTCTTTTATCTATTATACCTGCATAGACTGTACAAAGTGAATGTAGAGCACACAGAGCAGTTGTATTTGCGTTGAAATGAGACTTACATGCAGCTGCATTTGGCTGAAATTAGCTGTTCCTTTTTTTAATTAGGGCTATAAAATGAAAGTATATTATACTTGTGTTTTGATAGAAATATATATTTTCTCTCTCCGTGTGCACCAAGGGACCCTCAGGGCTACAGAGATTAATCATCGAGTTTAATTTAATGCAGTGGGAGAGAGACCTGTGTGGTCAGGCGGGCATTAAAAAGTGCCTTTGATCTGCCTCAGGTGCACTGAGCCCCAGTGAGCCAGCAACAATAATACCTTTGTGAGATGATCAGAGACGGGAGAGGGAGAAAATGGCCTGTGTGGAAACTCAAGGCCGTCCTTTGTTGTGGTTCTGGCAAACGAAAGAGCCAACTGTCAGGAGAAATTCAGAAAACAGAAAGCAGGGTGAAAGTACGGCTGGATTTTGTTCAAGGGATCGTAACAGGAAACTGTTCAAAGTCATCTGCTGCGCCTTTCTTTCCCTCCCCCTTTCCTCCTTTTTTGGTGAGGGCAGGGGCACTACCATTGGCATGTGGATGTCGGTACAGTCTTTCCATTCTCTACACCAAATACTCCATGAGTCACAGAAGCAGGTATTGCTTGAACACAACATTTACTTTAAGAGAAACTGCTCCATGACCCAGTTTTCATTACCTTAAGGACTCTAGAGATCTTGAACAAAAGACTTTGCTAATCATGCCTTTGATATTTTAGAAAGTACAAATGTGAAACCTAATTTTACTCATGGCTATAATAGTTTAATTTGTGGTAGAACTACCATTTTTAAGTGAGGATATACTTTTGGAATTAACCACTGAGGGTTTGGGGTAATCAGACACACACACAAAGCATTTTGTGTTGCTGTTGAGGTACTTGAGTAGCTCATGAAAGAAGCAAAAAGCATGTTGTAATTAGGTTACTGATCCACGTCCAGGTCTCCGTTGGTAGTTGCTGAAAGTCAGTGCCACCTCAGGGCTCATCCATTATCCATGAGGAAAAAAAGAATAGATGGTTTTCTGAATATTTTTGGGCATTTTTTCATTTTACATGATTCTCTGCTGCCTCCTTTACCCCGGTGAAATGGCAAATAAGCTGTCCTTTTACTTGGGAAGGGCTGACTGTTCTGAGTGGGCTGCTGCATGCCATCCTGTTTTGTAGACAGTGTCTTTAAGCTCCAGCACCCACATTTAGTTTTGGAACTTTTAGGAGACTTTCCTTCTGTAGCCATGGCGACTACATAAAATGTGTGAGTAGTTTGTCACAGTAAAATAGCAGCAGGTTTGGGGCATTGAAATAAGAACTTGCATGTTATTCCTAACTGGTAGTTTGCATGGGTCTAACAGACATGCCCTAACTTCTGGGAATAAGTTAATTGGTTTCCCTAAAAGCTTGTCTTCCTGCCAGTGTCTTGTGGGTTTTATGGGATATTTTAAAGGTTTCAAAAATCTGTTTTCTTCTGAAACATTTATGTGATCAGGGGGATTTCAGGTACAGATACTTGCACCATCTTGTCCCAGTGCTGAACACAAGCGTGCTTACCCTTTTGCAGATGTGTAAAACCACCAAGAATTGAGTTCGCTCTCGGGTGCCAGCTGACAAATAGCAAACCCAAATATGAACCAGCAGTGTGACACGTTACTCGTACACAGAAGTTTCCTAGTATTCCTTGAGCAAGTACTCTAGCAGTATTGCTGCTTCCTTCTGGTAGATAAATCTTGAAGTTTCCTGTACCTGATATCAGCATAACGCTCTTCTTGTGGGCACTAAATTCACATAATAAAACCTTTTTTTTTTTTCCTTGCAGTAAGTTGTTGAATTAGATTGTAAAGTTTTTTTGTCAAAGGTGGCACAGGTTTGAGTAAACTTACATGATACTCGACAGACTGGGACCAGACTGGGACTGGTTTTTGGTAGCCAGAGGCTGTGAAAGGAATTTTAAGTAATTTAAAATGGTAAGCAGAAATAAATGATACTTCTGGAGTAGGAATATTGAAGAGTTCTGAGGGTTACGAAGTCACTAGAGCATAGTGCCTTTTCCCCCAGACTCTGATTTTTATGGAGGACAAGGGGGACGTGCATGCAGAGCTGCAAGATCCAGAAATATGGAAACCTATTGTGAGAGAAAGCAGGGATCTTCTTTTGCAACATCTCATCTTCTCTTTTGCTATTTGCTCTATGCGGTCCTTGCTAATTTTGTATGTGTACATGGTATGTGCTATTTATTAATGTTGAATAAAGTAGGAGAGATCCACATAAAATAGCCCTGTTCATACAATGTGTATAAAAACTCTAATTTCTGCCTATTTTGTGGTGAATTAGGCTTACTTAGAGATCACTGTTCTGCTTTGCACTTGTCCCAGAATGGTTGTTCCATTATGAAATTATTTGTCATTCTTGCTCTAGCACCTTCTTGGATTCATAGGTAAAGGAAGCACCCAGAGCAGCTTCTAATGGGAACATTGTCTGGCTGGATTTCAGTTTACTGAGGCAGGGGGGTCCAAATTTGCTGGCATTTTGAGTCCCAAATATACAAGGTTTGTGTTCCTATCCAGAGCCTCTGATATTTTTTTGCTGTCTTTGTTCGGTGGTCTGGTCTGTGTGCTTCTTCAGTCATTCCTTCCTTATCAGCTCTCTGTACTCAAAACTTCTTTTCAGGGCTTGTCAGGGAATCTTTTCAGGTTTAGATGGAGCCTCTTCCTTTGTATCTGTTTTTGTTACTTCTGTGACTCTTGTCATTGGGCAATGACTCACCTGGATTGCTGTGCAATTCTTTTTTCCCCTCGTGATATTGTGTATGTGGTTTGAAGCTTATAATTTAGTAATTTTTTTAAAATTGGGAGGCGTAAGTAATTTAGCTTCTAACTTTGCAGATTTACTACATGGTCTGAAAGACAGAGCTCGAGCAGCTCCATGAGCAGCAAAATGGGCAGATCGTTTTGTTGTCCCACTGTTTACTATGGATTATTTTAGGAAGAATATCCCATTCTCTCTTTTACCAAGCCTGACTAGTCTTCGCCTGTTTTCTGCTCAAGGAACTTCAGCCCAATTTGCTTCTTCTAAATGTATTCGTTTGATTCTCGTGATGACTGGCAAACACAATAGAGCTTCTTTACTCCACAATATCCGCCCAAGCTGCCAGCTTTGTTCACACAAATAGAGTGCAAAGCACGTTTCCACCCCCCGAGCATGCACAGTACGTGTCCCTCCCAGTACATCCTGGAGTGGAGACTGCAGAGACGCGCTGGCTCAACGCGTTCGCATCGCCTGATCTCTGTAATCTCGGTGGGAGCCAGACCAGCAAGTGGATTCAGTGTATTTTGGCTCTGATACGAGAATCTCCTCTTCAGAACACGCCACGTTGTTCAAACAGCAGACTTTTGAGTAATTACTACACAGGGACTCCTCAGCTGCTTGAAATCATCTGTGGTGAGGGAAAAACTTGCCGGGACTAAATAGGCCGGTACTTGCTTTGCCAAGTATATTTGATGTAGCGGGATGGCACTAAGCAATGTGTTTCTGGAGAGTGAGTCGGGGGACTGCGTGCAGCGCTTCAGCCTCGCACTTTTTAGTCACGGCCGCACATGCATCCCTGGTGTGAAACGTGCGGTCTCCGAGGGGACGGGGCCAGAAGCCCAGGGCAACATCTGCGAGCGCCAGCTGGCTGTGACCCAGGGTTCGGCAACGGCGGTGATTCCTCCTTCTCCTGACCAGGGGAAAGGGGCTGGGTTTGGGAGAGTCAGGCAGATGGGGAGAAGGGGGAGGAATGCAGCAGGAAAAAATAAAAGCAAAACTATTGAAGGTAGGGTAGCTTAGTCAAGTTTTTGAAATATTCTGTGAGAGCTTTATGAAACTGATAAGCGCCTGCCCTCTTGCTTTTTTCAATATTCTTCTCTTCTCTAAGGCCTGTTCTGCACATGAGTCACAGAGCTGGTGTCTTTCAAATGGGAGAAATAAATCAGTATTGCAGGAACCTTTCCTTTGCTCTGTCCTCATTCAGTTCAGTTCTGCTGGCTTATATATTGCATCTGGCAGCAGTCACGGTGCTGACTTCCCAGCTAATGAAGACGTTTTACATTCAGGGAGGGCTGCATGAAATGAAAACCACATTTACTTCACGACTGTTGTTACAGGTTGCCCGTCCTTAGTGTACGCACATTTAGCCTTCGGAGGAAAAGGTCGCAGAGCCTCTTTAGGTGCCTTTTCAGCCTATGGCCTTAGAAAGGTTACGTATCCATAAAATTGCCGTCGCCTTCAACTTGTCCCTTGAAGAAGTCTTCCACACCCTTTTTAATTGAGGCTGTCTCATTCTATGTTCTAGCATCCTTGGTTTGAAAAAGAAACAAACAAAGCTGTAATAAACCCTTTGCTGGCGTTAATTTGACATTGTGTGCTTTGTTTGCTTTGTTTTGTTTTTAAAAGGCGAGAAGTAAAATATTTCTGCTAGCTAGTTACATAAAAGATTTTTGCTTTTCTGACCTCCTCATTATATTAATAAGAGCTAGGAAGACTTCAGTAGTGGTGGGAGATCATGTGCAGGCAGCCTCCAAAACCCAAAGCTCTTACTTGCAGAGCTAGGAAACCACAAAGCTTAAGATCTTGAAATGTAAATAGGAAGTTGGGGAGTTTACTTTAGAGCAGGCAGTGGTGAGTCTGTATGATGTTTATTTCTGCTTGCCTCCTAGCCTTTCCTAAAGCTTGGCAGAGATGAAAGGGAGGCTTTCTCGGTAAATGAGTTATTAAAAGTTTCTGTTATAAGCAAGATTCCTTTGTTCCTGGCCTGACATAATTCAAAGCTCAAGGTATGCCTTGGTGACGGGGAGAATGGGACATTCGTATTTAGTGTATGCCCATGAGAGACATCCAAGGCTCACACTCCATTTCTTCGCTGATAAACAGCCTGTTCAGGGTAATGTAGCTGAAAGCAGTACAGTCCCTGTTGTACATAAACTAGATAATGCTTAGTAACATTTCCAGAAAACTACAGTCAGCTCTTTTGTGAACGTTTGAGTTCAAAGACTCAAAGAATAGATGTGGACAGAGCGAATGCTTTGAAAAATATTCTGCTTGGAGACTATATGAAGTCTGATGCTCTAGAGATGTCTCACTGACATCAGTGAAAACACTTGCTTTGAAAATTCCAACAGACGTGGTGGTTTCCATACTGCAGTGAACTAAAAACTACCCTGTGTGACACAGAGCCATGTGTTAGGGTCTTGGGTTTATAACACTGAGCCTTTCTAAAGTGTCTTCGGTAATCATGGGGTTCTTTGCATCAGCGAAAGAATGGAGTAAGAGAGTAGGAACTGTTATTGCAGTTTTATTAGGTGAGAAGCTGAGGCACTTCATAGCTTTTAATTGTTATGTCTATCCTTTTACAAACTGCACCTGTCCAGTGCTTTGGGAGCGTATGACATCTGAGTTGGAAATTTTGCCTTGTATGTCGCAAGGTTTTTCTGTGTTCTAAAATGACAGCATTTACACACTACAGACAATAGTGTATTGCATGATATGATAATGTGTAAACCGGAGATATGTTTTCTTCCTTCCTTAGATTTTCTGTTCTTTTTGATGTGAGCACAATGGATATAAGGGCTTGTGTTGAGCTTCCTCCAGGTCTGACTACTAATAGGGCTCCTCTCCTGTTCCTTACTGCTTTTCCCATGTTTTACCTTAGAAAGAGTGAGCAAGAGAGGCTGAGCTTCCACCATATTTATGTTGACCCTAATCAGATTCTGACTGCCAGAAATATTGGGCTGCCTAATCTGAGCCTCTCTACTTAAAGCACAAGGCTACTTGTTAGTAGATCTAGCTCTAGAAGCTAGCACCTTGCACCTTTGTTTCCTAACTATAACAGTTCTATGTTTTAATAGGGTGTGGGGATTTCATTTCTTCTGTTGTAGGAAGGAGATTGTATTCCAGATTTTGTAGCAAGGCAAGTTATAAAATGTTGTTCCTTCATTTGCATTCAGATAGCATAGCATCACTCCATTGTAGGAGATAAAGCAACTTAATTTTGATTAATTCTTCATGTATCCTTATGATTATTTTTATTCACAGAAATCCATCATCAGCAGTGGCCCTCCATTGTAACAGAAGACTTTGGATTTCTTTTTCTATACTCTTCAAAGTGATTGTATCAGATTTGGTGGGTACAACACTCTCATCAGTGCTGCGAACTAACCGGCTCTGATTGCTCCTCTCTAGATCCAGAGAATGTTTCAGCCTGAAGCCCACAGGCTTGAGCAAGCCCAAGTGTCTCCCTGGAGTGTTCTTTTCTGAGGAGAGCTGGATAGGGGATGTCTCTCAGATCACAAGCATATTTATATATAATGAATGGTCTTTCTAGACCCCTTGTTTATCTTGTTTTTGTGGGTAGCCATGAATGTATTAAACAGCCTGGTTATTCTGTGTGTCCAGATCTCACAGTGAACAAAAAGGACTCCTTTTTGTGCTCCTTTTCTTAGAAGAACTTAACTGAACTGTAAAAGAAAAACTGAAATACAAGTGAAATGAGATATGATGAGAGATGCCCTTGATCATCAGTTAGGATGTCTCTGGGCCCTGACACAATTAAATAGAGTTTTCATGGGAATACAATAGTAGTAGGAAGAACAGCTTAATTGTTTTCTGTTAGTTTTAAAATTTTTTAATTGACTGTGTTTGCAATGAATAGCATGGAATTTGGGAACAAAATCCTAGATTTTGTTTAGTATTGCTGGTTTGCTTTATGATTCTGTCAGATTGTTGCCTTTCCTTAGGTGACCCACTTGCAACATGAGCATCAAACTGAAGTTGTGCAGACAGAGATCGTGCCAATGACAGGTGTGATATTTGAGTGCTGAGTATTAAGGACTCCCTGGTCCAAGGTGATACAGATGCAATGGTATTTCTAAGTGTCTTTTTACTTTCCATAACAGCATCAAATCCATCAGTCAGGCACACTTCATCAGTATTTGGGCACTAGGCCTCTTAGTAAGGTTTTTTTTCTTTTTCCGATTTTATTCAGCATCTCATGAAGCATCCAAGTTTCCTTTTGCTGGTCTAGTGGTGGGAGTGAAGGGGGAAGATGTTAGATGGAGTAAGGTTTATTAGAGAGAAAGTAAATCTCTTCTTATAGAAGCATTGTGGAAGCAAAATGAGGAGAAGCGTTAGCTGCTGCTTTTCTCCTGGTGTCAGCCGGGAATCGCAGTTTATGCTGAATTCATTGTTTATAACTGTGGGTGAAGGCCTGAGGTCTTCTCTCACTGTTTACTTTGTCCTTGAGAGTTTGTCTCAGTAAGTAAGGGCTGAATAAACACTGAGTAAGGTTCTCAAGATTTACCCATTTACTTATTCAGATGTTTAAAAATATGTTTAAAATAGTATGTGGTAGCATATCCCAGATAATGTAAATCTGCTTCCAGTAACTCAGGGGTATTGCAAAAGGTGATTTATTTTACCTGTAAGTATGATACTGTTGTTAGTATTGGCCTTCACTAGTCTAGAAGACGAACTTACCTAATGGTGAAAAAGAAAACTAAATCTCTAAAATGAACTGTATTAGGCAATGAATAAATAAGAAAGGCCTTAAGGTACGTGGGAAGGGCATCCGGAGTAGCTAAATACACCAGATCTCATTTGAAAATATTTTGGTTTTCCTTGTATTTTCCCATTGATTCCTGCAAGAACGGAACTGCAGGTTTTGAAGAATAGTTTTCCCTCATAAATTATAGGGTTAGGAATAATACCTACGTGCAAGAAACCCTTGAGTTTCCTGTTTAAATGCCAGATCTGAGATTTCTTTCCCACAGTTGCCTTGAGTTTATGTCACATCAGCTACTAAGCCCCAAGTTCTTCAGAACTGTCAGCATCTGATACAGTGACTTCACTGGATTGGGGTTATCAAGACTTGGACTACTTAGCATGCATATTAGAGATAACTATGAAAATACTCTTCAAGAGAAGACAAGGATCTTACCATACAATCTCCAGGAAAGGGTATGAGACCGGATAGCTCGTATCTTGCTGCAATTCACAATTCTGCCGTTGGCTCTTTGGGAAAAGGTCAGTTCTAGAAACCTCTTATGGGAGACCTATGGAGACCCTGTGTTCCTGTGCTCCCCTGCACGTCGCACTGCCGTATTCTAGCCGCAGCGACAAGGACTGGGCCTGCCTTGCGCTGCACAGCGTTCGGCTGAGAGGCTTGGTGGGTTTTTCTTGAGTAGCATTTGGAGGTGGAGTTGGTTTTGTGTCTGGGGAGCGAGGCGCAGCATCCACCAGTATTTGTGGCACAGCTCTTCCATGTGCACAACCCAAAAGGCTGGGGTGAGGTCTCACTAGTCTCCTAAAATAAGATAGTGCTGCAAGTGGTATCTGAAGCGTGTTTGTTTAGGAACCAGAACTGAAGCTGAAGGGCTGTGGGCTAAAGGAGTAATTCTGAGACATTTAATAAACTCCAGTGTTCTTGTAAAAGATTTCTCCTGATCTACAAATAAGAATTATACTAGATTTCCAATGTGCAAATGGAACCTTTTACTGGGAGACTGCTAATGTTCATGAAAAATGTATTTAGTTGCAGTCTCAGACAGTCACCTTTGAAGGCTTGGTCTCTTGTGTTGGTTGGAATTAAGAACAGAAATTTGCTTGTACGTCAACTCACTGGGAGGACATTCTGGGCAAGAATTATTGTATATTTACCCTGTTCCTGTGCTCTTCCCTAAGTCATCTGTTACTGGCCACTGTTAACAGCAGGCTAGCTGGCTATATGGATCTTTGCTTTGACTTTTTGATTTGAATTTTTTTAAACACTGAGAAGAGTTAGTTCACATTATGATGAGCTTTCAGGAATTTAATTTGCCATAGCAGCAATTTAGAGTGTGATAAAGTGCGTATTTAAAATGGCCTGCAGTTAGTTGTCCGTGCTGGAAGATTTATAATCTTCACGTAAACTGGCGTTTTGTGACAGTGAGTATCTATCATTGGAAAAGAAGTAAAAATAAATGGGTGGTATAAATTGTTCTAGCTTGTTTGAGGCCCTATATCCCCAGTGAGCTATTGTTTTGAGAGGCACAGAAGTAATTGCTGTGAGTCATGGAGCAGCGTTGCTTTGGAAGGGTACATAATAGCATTTCAGCAGAGGACACAAGTAGAAGCTATGGTGTAACCAGACAACCTTTCAGTCCATTTATCAAAACACTTGTAGTTCTTATATCAAAGAAGGTGACACAGTAAGTATGAGAAAGAAAAAAAAAAAGGTTAATCTGTATATCCGTGTCCAGATATTTCACTAAATAAAAAAATAAATCAAATCAATGCAGAACTGCTAGTGCTTAGGTGCTTAGCAAAAAGATTCTGAGTCCATCACAAATGTGGGCTTTTTTTTTCCCCCTGTTTTGGATCTTGAAAACGATTTAACAGATTAAAGGGGATGTTTTTGCCAATTTATGTAAGAAACCTTGACCTCTGGGAATATGAAGAAAAGGGTGATGTGCTACTGTGCACCTGTTTTATACTTTCCCAAGCTGAAACATAGAATAGCATTAATGGATAGTGTTAAAAGGCAGAAGCAAATGTATATGAACATTCAACTTGGAACAGTCAAAATTCATCTAGTTTAAAGGTTTTGTTTCAAAGCTGAGCATTCGGTCAGGGTGCCTGATCAGACATTTGAAATTCTTGCATCTCTGATTTAGGCAGATGGAAATGGTCGATGTTGAATGAGGCTGGAACAATTACCTATGAATTCATTCTTCTTTAACTTCTTCCAGAGCTGAAACTCTCAAGTTGTCCCAGGCTTAGTTCCAAGTTTGCTTCTTGGAATAAACACAGGAGGTTAACCTCACACCCAAGGAATAAAAACTTACAGGGGTGCAAATTTTCTGTTGAGGACACCAGTGTTGTTTTTCTCTGCCTGAGTTCTAGAGGTGAGTGCTGTGCTTGGACAGCTTGCTCCCGTTGTGATCTCCTGGAGACCTATCTCATAAATGACTCTGGATGACCTAAATGTTAATCTGAAACTACTCTCTTAAATCCTCTTGGCTTCTCCTTGTACTGATAGAGAAGCTGTTTGATCCACTTGCCTCAGCCCCTCTCTGGGGACAGTTCTGAGTTCTCGGGTCAGTGTCTCAACCATCTGAGAGTTCCATATAGAAAAACCCTGTTATTTCTACAAAGAGAACAGCGTCGTTCTTCTGCAAAGAAAACTAGTGCATCTACCCCTCTAACATCTTTTAGTTTGTGATATCTTTTTAGGAGATCATCTGTTGGATCACAAGCAGCCTCCCCAGCCCATTGGTCTCAGGAGTAGTTTTCTACCATCTTTTTGGACTTTTTACCTGTTGCTCAATTTGAAGGATAGATCTTATTGCTCAGATTTTCTGATCCTTAGTTTCAGTTTTACCTGAACAGTGGTCAGGACTTGTCTGTTTGTAACAAGAGTCTCGGAATCCAACTTCCAAGACAGTAGAGCTACCTAACCCCAAGCTGCCGTTCTCTTCCATCACATGTGAGGTTAGTGACTGATTCCTATCTATGAGTCGGAGTTTTTTAGTGCTTCAGGGGTGGATTACCCACGTGAATGCCAACAGGAGAGTCTGCAGCTCACAGTGGGTCAGCACCGTCGTCACTCAGTGGTCAGGAGATGGCTGGCAGGAATCTGTTAGTGCTCTGTGGATCTCACAGAAGGTGGAGAAGTTTGTGTTCACTGCAGAACATTGAATTTTATATTTCCCTTCTAACTGTTTGTCTCACAAAGTGGCTACAAGTAGCGTGATTTGTTGATTGCTTGATGCTCCTGATACACATCTCATTAAGCCATGCTCCTCTTCTGGCTTGTGCTTTGAAGTGGCCAACTTCTAAACACTTATGTCCTACTGTAGCTCCCATCTTTTGCAAACAGCAGGCAAATTTCAGCAAACAATTGAAACCTGACTTGAAGAACACGTTGTTCAGATGAGACCCTCTCAGCTTCTGTGGCCGGTGTGCTCCTGGGTAAAGATAAGATGAGGTGGCTGACGGATGCATCGCATCTCCTAACACTTTCTTGCACCCTTTTTCCCGTGGTGCATCGTCTGCTTTTAAACAGTGGGTCATGGATCGTGTGTTTGTGATATCTCTGATCCTCCTCACAACTCCTTTATTATGGCACAGAGAGAGATAATGAGAATATAGGTTGTAGGCTGTCTCTTACGCTTTTATCAAGACAGTACGTGGAGGGACAGGCTCCGTATGTACAGCTAGGAGAAGATCAGTTTGAATGGGAAAGTGCTACAAGGACATTCTGGTCACCTTGTGAGAGCTCGGTGGTTAAGTATCATATATTGTTTGGATTTCAGTACCGTTTCTGAACTGGAGCACGCCCTCTGATCTTGTTTTGTCCTTGTGAGGAGAAAATTATTTGGGAAGGTTTAATGCAGCCCTGATGCAGTCAACCAAACTTGACTTTCTTACAGTTGAGTTTCCTTGCCCTGATGGAGGTAGGCAATATATAGTGAAAATAAAACATACACTCACCCTATTTGATTTAATCCTACTTGAAATTTTTCCTCTCTCTGTCTGTGTCTCATTTTACTGACATCTTTTCCTGGCTGAAAAGGAGATTTACAAAAATACATTTTTTGGCAGAGAAGTGAAATTTTTTGTTTCACCATTTTAAAAAAAGATACTAGCAAGGCAAACAAAATGAAGAGAATTTTCCTTCCAATACAATTTTAATTTTTTTTCCTGTTTTTATATTTTGCTTTTGAATTTGGAATTTTGAGTGCAAAGAGAGGAATTCAAAAGTGTAGGTTGGAGAGGTAGGTACCAGTTTTGCACTGTGTTCTCCCCTCAGGAAAATGGCAGGATTTTATAATGTGAAAAATACTATTCTGTTTAAGGCAAATCTCAGTTATCCGGCTTTGCTGGTTAATATTTGGAAAGCTGATATCACTTCAAGCTTCTTTCGTAAGATTAGTATTAAAAAAAATATATCCTTTTATGTGATCAAGTAATAAGAGTGTGGATAGAGGAAGAAATCACCTGAGTAATCTGTAATGTGTATTTGCAGCATGTGAGCAACTCTGCAGTCGCACTCCTGGCCCTGGTTTCCCGTGGAATGTGTGAGGTTCCTGGGATCTGTCACACGATGCACCACAGAAGATGATGAACAGAGGTGGTTTTGCCGGGCAACTGACCACTTAGTTTTGCCCATAATAATTTATTCGTGCGGCTGTACCCCTATGACATACTAATACCATACATTGGCTGAAAACTGATGCAGCGTATTGAAAATAAAGTCTAAAATACCCCCAGTCAGCTCAGATGAAGAGGCTGGATCTGGCTGCTGTCTGAAAATGGGCCATATTTGGAGGTCTGTTGCTCTGTTAAGGGGTACAGGGAGTTAGTTAAGCCCCATAGCATCCATTCTCTGAGCTTTTCTCAGAAATGCAACTTCAAACTGGCTTCTGGTGGCAGACCTCCAGAAAAGCTGCTTTTACAAGTGCAGCCTGTAACCTTTTGCATTCCCTGCTCTTGGCAGGGGCCTATTCTATTCCATTTTAAAAGGTAAAATAAAATACAGCTGCGTAAAACAGGCTGGGGTTTTTGCTCAATTTCATTTTGTTGTTGTTGTCGGTTTTAAGCAACATTTTAATTGATACGTTGAGCTGTTTTAAGAACCAGAATCCTCTGGGTGGGAGGAGAAACCCCTAAACACTGCCTTACAATTTCTGCTGGTAGATTAGTTTTAAAGCAGTGAAGGTTTGAGTATGTGGTCCCCTTGAGTGAGGAGCATGTCTAGTAAAGTCATGTCCGGTTCTCAGTTTTTGAAGTGCGCCTGAGGAGCTGGTGTGTTGTTCTTAGACACAAAGCGCTGACTGCGGGAGCTGTCTTCAAAAATTGTCGTCTTCCCTAGGAAATGAAAAACATGAACGTGCAGAAGCAGGAACATTCCCTTCTTCTGCATCTGAAGATCCGCTGTTCCTTCTTTGAAGAGGTATCTGGCACATGTATGGACATTGGCTTAATTATAGAGACACAAAAATTAAAGCCAACATACTTCCTAGGGGTGGGTGCCCAAGCCCGCATTTCAATACCTAAATAGCTGGTTTCATGTTCTAAGTTCATGAGCCAGAAATCAATGTGAAATGGGGGTCTTTTTTAAAAATCAGACTACTTATTTAAGTGTCTAAATACAAGTATTAGCCCAGATCTTCACACAGTGTAAATCAATGTACCTTTGTGGAATGTGATGGTTGATATCCTGGCTTGTACAATTTGAGGCTTTGGCTCCCAAGGCTGGAAGCACTGGTCCAGGTGAATTTCTCTTTATACCCTTAAATATAAACTAAGTTGAATAACTAAAATTATTGTGATTCATCATATTCTTTCATTAAAAATCAGAAGATTTAAATAATTTTCAAATACCATTCTTTATTTAGCCTTGCATAAAAAAATCTCACTGTGGAAATGGTTAATAATCTCAGTCCAGTTTTCCTCTAATTAGCTCTTATTAGATATAAAGCCAGTTTGTGCGGTATATAGTCCCATCGCATAGCTCACCTGAAATATTTTCAGAGATGAGGCAATCAGGTTACCCTGGGAGTGTGGTTTCTTTACTGGGCATTAATCACATAACCTTGTTTGGTCTGTAGTTTGTAGACCAGTTAATTTTTTTTATGGAAAATGTAGAAATTTAGAAATAGTTCTGCATGCTTGTTCACATTTTGCTGCCCTTCTCGTAAGGGTTACTATTTGGGAATAACAGCTAACAGTAGTCCCTAAGAATTCATCTGTGTCTCCTACTTTTATGTTGTACTGAAAGTTTTGCCTGGAAAATAACTAAAGCAGGGATTGAACTGGAATTCTAGCTCTAAAACATCATCAGAAATTTTAGATCTCAGTCTGCATTTTGATGCATACTCTCTGCATGTTTCTAATTTTGGCAATTTTTACTTAAGGATGTTATGGTGGTTGTGATCGGTTTGACTTTGTAAGATCAGAAACTCGTATGACAAAGTGCAGAATAAGCAGCAAAATCAAAAAGATATTTATGTTAATATTGTTATACGTGTCTTTTGTGGCTCTGTTGCACTTGGAACCTTGCTGGGCTGCTGGCCTGAAATGTCCTGGACCTCTGTTCTCAATGTTACCGTGATGTGTAAATAAGCAATATCATTGTCTTCTCCCTCGGCCTCTCAATTATATTTTCTGGGAATAAACTCTCTTCCGATGCCCCCCAGGCCATGTCCCTCAGGCCCTGCAGCTGAACAGGCACGTTGGGCTCTGCCAGAGCTGCAGCCCCGCGAGCAGCCGCCCCTCTCACCTCCCAAGAGACTGAAGGCACTGAGGAGACGCATCTGACATAAAAACATGGCTTTCCTACAGCCAACACAAAAGAAACCAGCTTGGGCAAAACAAACGTACTGAATACATGTCACTGCTTCAACTTTCCTACCTCTGGCCGTAAGTTTACGCTCTGGGCAGTGCCCAGAACCCTTTGATTCTGTTGGGTGGTTTTACCACTTTGGATCACATCTGCCTTCCTGCCTGTCTCTTTTAACCATGCTTGATTCCACAGAAATCTTATCTTGCAGTATCTTTTACTGCAAAAATATTGGATGATGTCTTGGAATATTTTTTGTTGTTGTTGCGCAACCTCGATAGATGTAGTTGGACAATTTTGTTTCGCTTTGATTCGTTCTTACCGTTCTCCTAACTAAATGGAGGTCTCTAAGGTTTGTTAACTTTCCAGCTCTCTGGGTTTGGTAAACCTGTGACATAGCTTTGCCAACAAACGGTGGCGTCCACGTTCAGCAAGGTATCTATTAAAGTGATTTCATCCCATAAGCTAGAATTCTTCAACTGCGTGTAAACAGATTACCAAAATCATCTGTGGACAGATGTGTTGAGGCAGATCCCCAAAGTTGACATTCTCTATGTCACTTAAGTAACTTCCATGCTTCCAGTGGGATAAAGTTAGCTCTGTGCAAACATTTTTGTGGCCTAGTCTGGATATCATTGCAGAGCAACCCTGTCACTGTGGGTGGCCCTTGGGATGCCAACCTGTCACATGGAAGGGAGCTCTGCAACTTGCCACCGCAAACTATGCAGCTACATAGCAAACCCATGATGGCCAGGGGACGTAACCTTAAAATACAATCAAACAAATCACTGGTGGTGTATGACATATAGGAATTGGAATATTAATACGTTTTAATTTTCTTTGTGTTCTGTAGTACAGTTCTTGTGTTCCAAGACCGTGTTTTCTTAAATATGTTTTACATCAGGCTAAAGCTTGGATGCTGTTATGTGTTTAACATGTAATTACTGCTAATAATAAATATATATTGACTGTACTTACCATAGGGTTAACCTAGGGAATTACCTCCAGAGTTATGATGAAACTTAGTTTTAAACTCATTGAGTGCTTGAGAAATAATGTCAGGATGGCAATTTTAGAGTAGGCATCAGTTTACTGAAAATACAATTGCATGCCCCAACTCCACCCAGTTAATATATATACCACCAGAAAGTGCTGTTATTAAATCACACATTCAGTAGCAGTTACTATGACCTTAGTTTGAACCAGAAACCTAGAAATGAAACATTCTTGGGTTTCCCTTTGATTTCTCTCCTTTTTTTTTTTTTTTTTATGAATCTCTTTCATTCTTTGTCAGAGAATTGTGGTCGAATTGGTTTATAAGACCCATCTGTCAGCAGAAGCAAAATGATACAGTTTTCTTAATACAGGATTTTATGCATCAATGTAAACCCCCGGAGTTGAATGACTGTCAGTATTCTCAATCTACAGTCAGTCAGAAAGTTTGAAAGTCAAAAGTCAGCAGAGAAGTTAATGAAAGAATTTGACTTGTCAATGATCAAAGTCCAGAACTGTAAAGAGCATTTATTAGTTGGTGACTGATACAGTGCTTTTCCTTGTTTCTTTCCCTACTTTCCATGAGTATCTTAGATCTTTCTTCATACCTGCCTTAGCCTAACAAAAGCAGCTGTTATTCTGAAGCTCTGGCTATAGAAGCTGATAAGTGAGGTGATTTTTAAACAAATTTTCCGACCTAGTTTTTCATTAGCAAATATTTACTCTAAAAAGGTTTTGACAATAGGATGAAGGAAAGCTTTTTTTTTGCTTTCATGTAGGTGAGTGTAAGTCAAGAATAGTTCTACTGAAATTTCATTTTTCTTTCTTATTGCATGCTGCAAATCAATAGAAAACCTAATAGTGATACTAGAACGCTGCCAGATAGCAGAGGCCCAATATTAGAAGCAGAACTGAAAACGGAAGAAGATGGATATATAGCAGTATACCCTGTTAATATAAAGATTTAGTTTTCTGGTAATAGCCAAATTCTCCGATAGCGTTATTGTAAGGAATTTGTGTAAACCATCACCAGCAACAGATGGTGTCAACTAAGGAAGACAATTCTGCTGAAACTCCTGCTCTCACCAGTGTGGCCTGTTTTATCTTGTCTCTGATTACCGTACCGTTTACATAACACTGCGGAGGAAACACAAGCATGTGCCTGATCATTATGGCTAGTCTAGCAAAACAAAGCTAAGGAAAATAAATCTCACACTGCGACTTGCTCGTTTGATGGGGTGGCTGTATCCCTAGGTGATTCTCCTCCGTGTTCTGTTCCGCTTGTACCAAATGACAATACTGAAAGCTGAATTCACCTTTGATTCACTTATCTGAGGTGTAAGTTAGCCTGCAAGTGGTTAGCAGTGCTTTTTTCCACAGACTTCTACCAGAGAGGTGGATTTGGGGGTTTTTTTTGGCCTGTTTTTGTTGTAGAGGGAGAGGCAACTGGGAAGGGCTAAACTACATTAAATACATTACAGAGCTCATATTAGTGCCATTTAAGAAGGTAGTGTCATACCTTAGCTTACTTCTATATAGCATTATATGTTTTAAAGACATTTTTCATTTCTGTGGGCCGCCAGATGTGCTGCTGATACCTTCTGATCTTAAATAGTTTGACATTGATTTTCCTAGCACACACCAGGCTTGAAATCTGGTCTGTAACTCATCCAAATGATGTATTCATAACAAAAACTGCCTTCTGGCAGTTGCACCACAGCTGAATATTGTTAAACTGAATTCATCATTTCATTTGTGTCTGATTGCTCTATAATGTTTACATATCTTACATATTAGCATGATCTTTTATAAAGCACATGCTGAGGTTAAATCCTCCCAGATAGAGGTTTTTTTTTCCTTTTTCTCCTTTTCAGAAGGTGTCGAACTCTTTTTCCCTTCAATCTCGGAACCTGGAATCTTGGAACTGCTTAATGCTCATCTCATCTGCAAGGATGGGCTGAGCAAGTAGGAACGTGTGCGTTGGGAAGACGTAGAAAGCTGGCATCTTCCTACACAAAATAATTCTTCCCCATCCGCAGATAGAATAACAGTGAGGTGGAATTTCGTGTCTGAGTATAACACTTCTGTAAGCATCATCATGGATGAGGGCAACATGTTCAACTGAAATATAGATGCTGCTTATGACTCCCAAGTGTGAGTAGGTTCAGATTCTTCTCATTTCCCATCTTCAAATTCCTGCTGCGGTGATTGCTGTGCAGAGATCATTCTAACGCCTAGCAGAGGCTATCCTCTTTGTGTTTCAGTTTCACTGTATATAGAAAATAATAAATGTTAATATGCCTCACAATAGGAGTGTGTCACAGGATGAATTTAACTGAAATAGAAGGCAGAAAATCTGAGGCCCCCTTTGAATACGTATTTTAAGTTTCAAAGAAGGATGACATCTCTTATTTGCTTTAAAAATAAAAATCAGTTGCCCGTAAATCTAAACCAGATGTTGTTTTTCTGCTGAAAAGATTAAGGATTTTCTTAAGCTCATTAAAGGAAAAAAAAATAGTGACACCACATTGATCCTCCTATATCATCATAAGGATGTCTGAAGGCAATAGAAAGCTATGAAAAGGACATGGTATTAGTCTAACAAAAATAGCTCTGAGTCTGGCAAACGGTGCTTATCTTCTGGGTTCTGCGGCAAACTTTGTACTGTTTCTCCAACCTTACGCTTATGTCTAGTCATGTGTTTTAGTGGGATTGGGTGGTATGTATACTCAAACAGAATTTGGACTTTTTATTATGAAAATACAAATGCCAGCTGCTGCGTGGCTTGAAAAACTTAAGCATCGTCCAAATTATTTCAAGACGGGGAAATAGAAACCATTTGCTCTCTCTTAGGCATACATCTATGGAAGAATGTTCACCCTGTCGATTCTCAAAGATCGTGTGTCTGTTTGGGGAGGACGTTATTTCCCAATTTTCTCACTTTCCGTGTGCATCAAAACCCGGAGTCTGCAACATGTGAATTAAACTCCTGAAGTGGAAGGAGGAAATAGGAAATCTGATGATGCCATACGTGGTACCAACAAAGCCCAGCATGACCACCAGCATTCTTTATTCCAGTTAAAAGTTCCCAAAGCAGAAAAAATTGATAACCTAGTACCCCCCTGGTTATATTCATCAGTGTGGCGATACACAACTCCCTTGTTTGCTCTGTTTATGTGTTGAAAGTTTGCTGGAATGTCTACAAACGGTACTTTGGTAGTAAGATGATAAGAAAGTCTTGGTGTAATCTGAGAAGAACCAGCATGGAAATAGCCCGTCCTGTCAAATATCTGTGGGTGTCCGAAATACTAGGCCAGAAGTACGGTCTCTAGGGAGAGTTTTGGTTTTTAGTCAATTTAAACCTTTTAGTGTTACCGGACACGTAGGACAGTTTGGTAAATTGTGGACTGATGACAGAAGAAGGTTTGGGGGGGTTTTGTTGTGCCGTTGTTGTTTTTTAACTTTATTGTCCTTCTTGATGTTTAGAACTTCCTGTTTGTTCACAAACCATCCTCGTGCCTTTAATATCCTCAGACTAACTGGTTTCTTCAGATGACACAGCAGCTGAATTTTAAGTTTGATGTATCTACTGTAGCTAGATTGTTCCTTCAGAAATCACAGTGGAGTACAGAATACTATAAAGTTTGCTGCATCAAAAATATTTTGAGATGAACCTTTACCAACCCAGGCCTCTTCTGCCCCAAATGTTCCTTCCCACCTATAGAGACGTGTTGTGTCCACAGCTATAAGACAGGAGTGAGAGGACGCTTATGTTCTCGTCATGCTTCCATCACTAGTTCGGAGCAGATACCAACTGGGAATTTTGACCCTATGCTGTGTTCTCAGTCAGGTCAGTGATGTGGAATTGGTCTAAAAAGCAGGTTCTATTAGGATTTGCTTTCTGTGGCACTTCGTTTTGTTATTGAAATCGTAAAAAGAAGGCTTGCCCCATGGAGGTGTTGAAAACTCAAAGCTGTATTAATTTGTAGTTTTAAGAGAAAACAAAACAAAACCAAATGTCTTTGCAATGTTTTTGACGTAGCTTCGTCCACTCGGAGTCATAAATGCCTTTTTAAATTCAGTGCAGCTATTCTTGCTCTTTAATGGGTTTAGCCAGCCAAAATCTTACGCAGATACACAGACACATGTGCACACATACGTCTTTAGCGAAAGTAAGTCGGCATGTTAGAGCTGATAGTGGAGAACTGAGCGAGATTCTTGTGTTTGTTATATACGTTCCTAAGAGAAATCAGGATTGCTTGAAACCGTGGTGATGAATTTTGAGAAAACAGTTTTTGTTGTTTTGTTTTCCTACTTAACTTCATGACAACAATCAGCTGTAATGTAAGTTTATGGCTTGAGCAGACTATTGTTTGTGCAGAAACCTCCCTGCTGGTGTATTTACTAAACATGTGTGATGCACAAATGCCAGTAAACTGCATCTTGGAGCATATTCCCTTGTTGCTCACAAAAGCTGTCTTTAATGTTTGGCCTGTTTGAATATAGGGAGAATGTGCATCAAGTTTAACAGGAACAGCCTGGAATATTTTACTCCTTCTCAAAACTATTTTGACGTGAAAACTGGGCTTTATTGAAATCAATAGCAAACCTCAAGCATCCTTTAATGGGTCTAGGATTTTACTGATGAAGAGCAAGGTCTAAATACAAAAAAAAATGTTGTTCCGTTGACTAAGATCCTTCTTTTTTGCTGTTCCAGCATTGCAAATACACAGACTTATTTGTGAGGGAATTCTGTTGTTTCCTCCTGTTGGAGCACTTCCCACCTTCTAGAGAACAACAGTTGCAGATTTAGCCCTCCCATTAACATGGACTACTGGGAAGTGGATTCATGCGGTGGTGCAGGACTGTGCTGCCAGCCTCTTTTCCCAGCGAAATCCTGACCGTGTATACCTCGATCTATATACCTCTGTTGGTCCTGGAAGCAAAAACATGAATCATGCTTTTTAGAGAGAAGACAAGTAGCCTGCCAGGGAAGTGGATGAGCTGTCTTCTCCAGCCTGCGCTGCAAGAATTATTGTGTTCAACCCGTGCAGAATACGTAACTGGTCTTTATAGCAAGTACTAGGATCCAGGTTCCGCTGCCCCATTCCCCATCACGTGCTGGGCCTTACTTGCTAGACTCGATAGCATACCTCCTTAGGCTTGCTTTCTGGACCAGAAAGGAAATCTAGCAAGTCGGCCTAGTCTATTGAAAGTGGAACAGCTTTATAAGAGGAAGGAAAATGCCGTCCACCCTTAAAAACTGGTAATTTGCATCTTCAGAAGCAGAGAAAGGAAATGAACCAGTGTCTCCCACATCCTGAGTGGTCTAACCACTAAAATATTTCATAGGAGCAAGATATCACTGTATATGTGGGTATTACATTTGTATGCAAGCGGTAGAATACAGCACCGTTCGGTATTTGGATGGTAGTGCTTAGATATTTGCCTTAATGAAAGGGTTCACAGGTGTGAAGGAAGGAGTGGTTTGTGTAAAGCTAAGCCTAAGTAAGGGGCAGAATCTAACGTTTACCCAAGCACATGTTTCCTGCTGGCTAACAGAAGGCCAGGTTTGCAGCTTCTACCCGAGACACCTAACTCTCCTGTTCATTCTAAGGTGTTTTTCTGGAGAAACAGGACACTTACTCTCTCCCTGTAAAATAGGGCTCCTCTTCCTGAAATTTCTTACTTTCTGCATGGTCAGACCCAGCTGTTGTGCAAATAGGGGTGTGGGGGGGCAGTTGTGCAACCAGGAGCTGCAGCTGTGTCATCTCATCTAGTAATGAGGGGACATATTTTTCTACATTCTCCTTAGAGTAAATCTCTACCCATGCATCTCCACTCATGTTGGTAACTCCAGTGGAGGCGCAGGAATTATTTCATATTGGCCTCTGATAGCTGCCAAGCATGAGTTGCAAAGTACCTACTTGGACAAGTAGTTTGATTCACTAGAGCTTTGTCTTGCTTTGACAGGTCAGCGAAACACCCATTTTTGTGCCTGGTGTTTGGGGACCTTATTTCTCTGCAATGGTACCTGGATTGTGGCTGAATGAAGGAGGTCAAAGCGCTACAGGAAAACTGGTAAGAGTTTGGAGACACAACCAGATTCCAAGATAGGAGCTCTGCCATAACTGCTGTCATTTGGGAGAGCTCCCCCTGAAACACCTCTGTAAGATCACAGGAGAAGCCGTGTTGCTGAAAGCAATGGACAATTAGTTGATTGTTATGTCTCTTACAAAGCATTAATTTGCATACCAATTGGGGATTATACATGGGGCAGAACACTAAGGGCACGTCTTCCTTCTATGACGATGGTTATTGTTATTATTTTACAGGCAAATAGGCATTCATTCTTTAGCAGGAGGCTGAGATAGACTTTGAGATAGAGAAAATTACATATATTGTGTTATATAGAACCATTAGGCTCATTGATGGGCATAAATGAAAGATGTGTTCTATGGACAGAATAGTAATATTGCCCTGCCTAGATTGATACTACATATATTGTCACCTCAATTGTTTCTGTGAGTGCAGAGACTCTGACTGTATTTGGTTATTTTAATTTATGAATAAAAATTAAAACTAGACTTGATACTCAAAAAAGGAATTTTCTTACTTACAGAGAGGCAGTCAGAACTAAAACATTGAAGGCAAATTTAAAGCAAGCCTAGATGTATGAGAGTATTTAGGCAGACTTTAGCTGCTTGAGTCCAAAAGTATCAGTGAAACCTCAGTGGCTGCTTAAACGTGGAACCTTCTAGAGCTCCCTGTGTGTCTCCCTGCTCAGTCTGTAGAAATAATTGCTGTCCTTAAGGCTGAGATACCAACCTCCTCTTGAGAAACTACAGGAGGCAGGCCTGGTCCTGTGGGCATCCTCTGGAAGCTCAGCAAGCATACAGGTGGGTTTGGCCTTTCCCAAATTGCAGCTGTAACTGCTGTCTTTTTCAGACCTAGCACCACCCACCCACCTTCTTAAAAGCCCAATGATCAGAGCACATGTCCAGGAAGCGGTGGATTGGGGCATCACTGCGTTTCTGCATTCCATACGAAAGAGTCACGGAATGAGAAACAGAAATAATCCTGCATCAAGAAGCCCAGACACACCCTGAGCTGTGAATTGTGGTGTTCCCTCCTGTGCCCTCTCCTCGGCCACGTGAATCTGGCATTCCTCTCTGTGGTGTCACAGCTTCAGCCTGAGAGTCATCCCTCTTCCTCTCCTGCAGTCTCCACCTCCCACCCCATCTCCAACCCAAAGCTCTTTGGCAGCAGGTGAGATGTTTGTGCTTTAAATTCTTCAGGTCAAGATGGGGCTAGAACCAAAGTGTCCCATTTTATAGGTAACTGCCACAACCGGAAGTAAAATTTAATTTTTGCTCGTGACAACATCACTTTAAAAGGAAAATAGCAAACCTTGTGCATTTCTTTGTACGAACACTTTTGAGAGGAGAAATCTCTATGCACTTAGGTTTCTTCACTCGCTTTGGATTAACTAAGTACTAGAGAGGATACAGCAGTTCAGTGTTTTCTGTTGGCTGATTCAAGGTGGGCCCACACTTAAACTTCACCATGAGGGTTAGGGCATGTCTGAAAGATGATTTTTAAAATCCTTTCCGTTCTAGTACCAGAGAACAAGATGTTCTTATGTCATTAAAGAAATTGCTGGAAAAAATGTGTGGTCTTGTTAGGACCCATAGCAAAAGTCGGCTCTGTCAGGTATATTAGGGAAGCTGTCTTATTAAAACATTCTTAGAATATCTCATGTGGTTTTCTTGAGGTTTTATGTACAGAAAACACATAGGGAGCCATAGGAGGAGACAGTGGATATGCATTGTGTGGAGGATACTTTGTATTTATTGTCTTTGTAATTTTAAAGCTCTAGTCTGGTTAAGGTCCTGCTTGTTCATACTCAAAGCTTTTTGAAAACAAAACAAACAAACAAAAAGGATGTGTTTTGGGATTCTTTTCATTGCTTTGTCTATGCCCAAAGGTGAATTGTTTTCATGAAATTTGAACAGTCTGTTGAACTTCTTAAAAACAAAACTGATATATGTCCCTTAAATTTCTAATTGATTTTTTAATTGATACAGCTGTGAAAAAAAGTCCACTGGATTTTGAAAACTGGTTCAGATAGAGCCTGAATGAAGAATTAAGAACTCATCTTGTTTTGAAAAAGCCTTTTTGTCTATTAGATGGGCTTTTGCACTGGATTTTCAAAATTTATAGGAAGAAAGATATTGCAAAAAAGAGACAAGGGATGGCATGACATCATTACGAACTCTGAAATAAATAGCAGAAAATGGTGTCTAGATGCAACCCTCCTGTGGCCATGTCATGAATTAAGAACATTTAAGTATCTAACATCGTAACTTCTGTAACATTTTTCTCTAGTGTTTTCATAGCACACAAGTAAATTTGATATTTATTTCTGGATTTATGAGTTGCTCCTGTGGTCTTTTGAGATTATGCAAGGTTGCAAAATTCAGGCCAAACTTTGTTTCTAATGCTTGCACATTTGAGTTTTGTCTTCGATGCAAATCTCAGAAAGAACAGGCGTGTGTTATTTTAATTGCTGTGTTCAGATGTACATGCTTCATTGTACGTTTTGCTACACTGGTTAAGGACTAGACTGATGCTGTTAAAAATTAAAAACCTCATGTGGTTTGCTGCCAGTAGGCATTGCCAAATATACTCAGTGCTCTTGAGTAGCTCTCGTTTTGCCTCCTTAGCTTTTACTGTCACCTCTGATGGGATATTATCAAGAGGCCACAAAACCTGCTGAATTATCATCTTAAAAGCCCATGTTATTCTACCTGATACTTTGTGAATAGTGATAGCCGCTGGGAACTGAAAGGACCAGATGATTTGTAAATTTAATATAGACAGAGCCTATATTGATCTTTTTTATAGCAATAATTGCTTGTCAGGCTATACATTTAGTTTCCTGCAATGAACATATGGAGCATCTCTCAGGATGACAACACACCTTGTATTTTATTATAACAGTGTCATATAGAAAGCTGCAGGGATTTGGGCCAAGAATATGCTCCTGGTAAACTTCCAGTGGGGATAAGTATGCAAAGAGAATGGGAGACACTGCAGGATGTGCTGTCAGGTGGTGTTGGAGAGGTGCAAAGTCATCCTTCCAGCTTGCTCTTCTGTCTGAGGAGCTGCGTGCTTAGCATTTTGCCTGCTTTCGGTTCAGCTTTGGTTGTTTTTTCTTACAGTTTTTAAGCTAAATCCTGAATCCGGTAATGTCAGTGGGAGTTTTGCCATTGGCTTCGCTAGGGCTAGGACTTAACGCCTCATGAGTAATTTAGAAACTCTTGTCTTTTTAAAGTTATGATACTGCATTGCCCTTTTCCAGGACCAAATTTTTCAGATGTAATCGTTCCAAAAATGTTGCTTTCCTCCTTTTCAGATAGATCACGTCGTCCGAGGCCATGTCGCCTTCCCAGAATTACAGTCAAAAGCTGCAACCAGGTCAGTCTTCTTATTCCTTTATCACATACCTGCCTTACAAATTGATGATGTGCTGTATTGCCAGCAGCGCAGAATTGCACTGCTGTATCCTTACTCTGAAACAGAGGAATTAACAGTCTGATAGTGGGTTGGAAGTATTTACAAAGGCTTGTCAGGGGATTGCTCAAAGATCAAAGCTTTAAACTCCCCTCAAATACCTTCAATGTGCCTAAGTTGTGATATTAACTTTCTGCTTTTCAACTTCTTCTGTATCCAGCCCAGGGTATTTCTTGATACTGCAGTATCAGCCCTGTTCAGCAGACCTTTATTCCTTGGACTAATTATGTGTCTTAATTTGTAGATGGCAGTATTAAGCTCCAAGAATGAAATATAGCTTAATTAGGAAGATATTATTCAATATTTTTGGAACAGTCATCTAAAGCAAGGCAGAGCCGTTGTATGAAAAAGCCCTGCATGGCAGCACAAATAGAACAGAGAAACCCAGGATGAATTTTCAGACGAAACTGAAGGTGTAGGAGTGAATTGGAGGTAACTCCAGGATTCCTTGAGCAGGAGGCTGTGTGCAATATGGAATTTTAGTTTGGTCTGCTTCACAAGTGGATGAAGACAGTCCAGACACTTCTGTCAGATCTGGACTTTCTCAGGCTATTTTGGCTTGGATTCCTTTTAAGATGGTTCATGTCACTCCCAGAGAGATCATAGCTCAACAGTTAGGCACATTGGATGAAAATTTAGTTCTCTTTTAATTTGTTTTTCCTCCTTGTATTAAAGAAAAAAATGGCAAACTTGGCATTTTACCTTCATTTTATCACTCTGGCCTAAAAGGCGTCGTTCAGTCCTGACAGATGTATTAAGTGCACGCAGTTATGCAGTTATTTTCAGTCATCCCTGGAGGGATAAAGCTACCTGGTTTCTCTGAGTGACACTTCCACGCTTTGTAGTGCCCAATGTCTTATTTGTTTGTTAAGAGCCTGGCCAGAGTTCCCAGAAATGTATTGGACTTATTCAATATGAAATAGATTCGTGCTTCCTAGAGTTCTCTTTGTTGTTATTTCAAAAAGGAAATCAGGAAATAAATGCATCTGTGTATGTTTGGGATAAGGATTGATCTGGGTTTTTTTCAAAAATTTTGGCTTCCAGGCCATTTTTCCGGTGTCCCCATATGAAGCACAAACATAAGACAAACAGTTTAGTCTGTAATAGCAGGATAAGCCTTTTTTGTGTGTGTTGGATAAATTAGTATACTGTGCCCTGCTTGTCTGTACTGGGTCTTACACTGAACTGACTGACCACAACTAATTTTGTAGTGCAAAAAGCTTGGATTGTGAATAGGACATTAAATGCAGAATATCGGGAACAGGACTCCATGATATGTGAGTGTATGGTGTCATAACTTTTTATTTGAGTCTCCTGCAGTTAGTCAAGCTGTGGAGGGTAACATTGATAAAAAGAGTTATTTTATAAAAAGGATGATGCTCAATGGTATTTTTATAACGCTTTCCAGATATTACTCTCCTAATGAAACGTTTGGATAGCTATAAATTTAGTAAACAAGACTCTTATTAATTCTCCCTATTCCCTTTCTCCTTTTCCTTCTCAGATATTCGTTAAAGAATTTGAACAAATAAAAATGAGGGACTTTGCAATCTGAACTGAATTTTTCTTATTATTTCTTAATTTCTTTCTACACGTGGAGCACAAACTTCAGCCCTATCACAGAGACTTGTAGCAGTAGCTAAACAAGCTCAAGGCACAGTTTTAGTGAAGAGTGTTGGCCCAAACTTTTGATTATGTGTTAACTTACATTAAGTCGTATACTTAATAAGAACATAGTGTTTTGTTTTGGGGGAATTGTTGTTGATGACTGATAAATTATGTGCCTGGAGATCTCAGCAGAATATTTCAGACAATCTAGTTTATTATATTCAGTATGTATAGTATGTATATTACATTCAGTATATTCTGTATGGCGGTGTTCAGCCGTTGCAAATGGTCATTGAAAGAAAACAAGTTCCATACTTAGGTGTGCAATTGCATATTACATTTACTTCCCGTGCTAATGCAACACTGTGAAGAGTTAGGCTGGTTTTGTAGTGACAAAACGCACTCGCGTATCTGGATCATTAAAAACCCAACATTTGAGGTCACAGATCTGTGCTTCTTGCCTCTGTGCCAGGCTCCCGGCGCTGCTGAGAAGCAGGTTTGGCAGTGGGAACCAAGCAGCTCATCGCAGGAGCTTTATCCTGCAGACTTCTGGTCCTTTTCTTCTACCAGGAGCAAGAGTTTGCAAGCTGCATTTACCGCTGTTTCAGTAATTTGTGGTAACTCGGGAGGGCGCGAGTGGCTTGAACGATCTCGCCAGAAAGCAGCTCCTACTGACCACTGGTGCTGAAGACCAGTCTTGTGCAACCCTCCCAGTGCTATTCCCATGTTCTCTTTTCCCTTCTTTTACTGGAAATGGAGAGGGTTGAATTACATGAGGGTTTTCTGGACAGCTGTAAATTTAGCATTCCATCTAACTAATTGACATACTCTGTGAGCAACAAACCTCGAGTGTTCTCATGTAGTTCAGTGAGTTGCAGAAGTTGCTGTGTACGTAGCTCTTTAGCTCTTCAATCTATGTATTGTGTAGGTTTGACATCTGGCCACCACTGATACATTAAATCCTGTATAGGTAGGCTACAGTAGGAAAACAAATGAAATAATATAATCATTTATGCTTTAAAGTTTAAATAGTTCTGTTTCACAGAGTCACAGTTTCTAATCTGGAGGGGAAAAGTGTCTTAACTGACAGCAGAGATTATATGTCCTTTGTTGCTTTGTGAAGCACTACGTTTTGCGACAGAATTTCCTTTCCTTCACTTCTCAATGCCATTTCCTCATCTAAAGAAATGGCTCCTGAAAAAAGAAGCGGTGAAGTGATACACACATTATCTATCAGCAATTTTGGGATCTTCAAAGCAGAACGTATTAATCATATTTGGCAGTACCTCTAGATGTTTCAGAGCCCTTTTTTCTTTTAGTTTTAGAAATCTAAATTTTAAAATATTTTTTCCCGAAAGATACTTGCTGGCATCTTCCACGTTTCCTGAACAGATTAAATGCCGACCTCTTGTTGCTTTTTGAAGTTATGTCCTTAATATGAACATAACCCTGGGAAAACTTGCATTGGTTTCTTGTTCTCCACTTTCAACATAGCTCCTTTTTAATAGCAATAACTTGTGCTCAACTCTGCTCCAGCTGCTACTGGTACCCTCCAATAGAATTGAATAGAAAAAGCTCCAGAGAGCTGATGGCGTAATACTCCGTATAACACAAACATGGTAGAAACTGCAACTGGCAAGTGCTTGAAGGATTTTGTCAGTCACTGAGTCCAAATGTAGTGCCTTGAACCCATATATATTTGTAGGAGAAAAAAAAAGGTGAGGGGGAAAAAAAGTGTAATTCCAAGGTTATGTGGGTCTTAAGTATATTTGGCTGAACTTCAGCCTCTTTGTACAGCCCTTGCGTTCTGTCAGAGCTGCACGAACGGCTAATCCTTGCGAGAGTAATCAAGCAGGATGGAGATCGGATACCAGGTGGGATGTCTGGTAGGTCTCTGGTTGAGTGAAGCTTTCCTTTCTTTTCCTTCCCAACAGTCAAACCGTGGCTTAGACTGGAAATAAACTGTCCATAGCATGTACTGCTTGTAGTGCAGTCTTTAAGGATGTAGAAAATAAGGCCACTTTTACAACAAGGGGGAAAAATTATTGTGACCTCGAAATTATCATAATTCAGGTCCAGGAAGACACATAAAGTACATTTTCAAGTAGGTGAATAATGATGTGAATTAGTTATTTTAATGTCTTCCAAGTGTACTTCATTTTGAATGATCTCCTCTGATAGCATACACATGGTAAGGTATAATTGAAAAAACATGCAGCTGAATGGTTGAATGCAAAGTATAAATATACAGCTGCTAGCAGGTCAGAAGTCAAACTAGTAAAGCATATGCCAAATTCCCTTAGGGATCTCATTAGTGCGTGATTGAATATACATGTAGAGGCTAAATGAATATCACTATTTGGGTCTACAGTGGATGAGACAATGACTAATCAATTGTAATTAGGGTTAGATGCTATTATTGACCCACATGTCTAGAATTAAATACCCCGCTTGGAGGTTTCTGAGGGGTTGAAAAATATATATATGAATCTTTATGATAGGATGAGTGTTTGAAAAAAAATATCCTGAGCGTAATTGCAACATTTTTTAAATGGAATGTCGTTGCAAGCCAAAGCACTGAAGAGTTCACTGTTAGTCCTAAAATGACTGTTGATCCAGGAAAAAAGTCTGTTGGATGTTGTGGGTTTGGGTGTAGTATCTAAACTTGCATACACATTTAGGTCTGTGTTCGGCTCCTCCCTAAAACAGCAGCTTCTTGCTTTCTCTCCTCCACCCTTAGTGCTGCATTTTAATCGTAACACATAATGAAATAATTACGGTTTAAAAAAGGAAAGCTGTAAGTCCAGTGCTGTTGATAAATCAGGGGAAATTTTAAACATTTGTAGAGCAATTTGGTTTTCTGTCTCTCAGGTTTTTCTCTAGGCTTTTCTTTCACGGTGTCAGCACCTTTCTGTTAGCGACAAGCATCATCAGCCCCCAAAATATCAAACAGCTCTGGCTCCTTAGGGACCGGGATAAGGCAAGGTACAAATTCAAGATCCTAAACTGCCTTTATCTCCCCTCCTCCTGTGAAACTGAGGAATTGGGGGAAAATTTGGGATTTGGCATTCTTTGATGGGTTTTCTGCATTTGATGGTAGTACAAATGTTTTATGTTTGTTGAATAACCTCCTGCACTCTTTTTCCCCCTTGTTTTCTCCTAGTGCTCACAGTATATATACATACTTGAACAGTCACCTGGATGTGATTAAGAAATCTTTGCCTGTGGGTTTCCTCACTGTTGATCTCCATGTTTGGCCAGATTTCCATGGTAACAGATCTCCCTTAACAGATCTGACACTAAAGGGCATGGTAAGAAACAGCCTGTCTTTGCAAAAAGGTCAATATAGGGTAAGAAAAAAAAAAAGCTTGGAAGGGGCTTTTTTCCAATTTCGAACGTACTCCTCCTTAGCTATTTAAACTATCCCATAGGATTTGGATTTCTTGCAGCGTTTCGAAGTGTGCTGATGTTTCAGTAGAAAACCAGAGATTGTTGTAGTTCAGATATCACTACAGCCACATTTATTTTCTGAAAATATGTGGAGTGTTGTGTGTCTCCCAGTATCTTTCCTAAGAATCACATTTCATGACTAGCAGCGCTTGCTGTTGTTACTCACCTGTCTACCACATTTTGCGTATCTGTTGCAATGAATTTCGACACAAATTTGGGTATGCCTACCTGGGAAAGGAATGAAATATTCTGAGGAGAAATTGCTTGATTTAAACAGATAAATGTTTAGTAAATGTGCTGTATTAGAGTTGCTGGGTAGTATATTTCAACAGAAACTGAGAAGTTCCTCTGTTAAAAATGGGCATAAATGCTCTCGTGATCAGAAATATGCAACCATAGTGCTTCATACGTCTGTTCAAAGGTAAACCTGATCTCCTTCTGGCTTGTGGTTTTAAAAATGCTGCTTTTAGAACTCAAAAGGCCTTGAAATACTGTGTGCTGTGCAAAGAAACTTTCAGAGCATTGCAATGTGGAACCAGAAAGAGCAACTTTTGGAAGCTCACCAGAGAACCTGTGCTGGCGATTTTCAGCCCATCTTTACGTTTGGTTGTTTCTCTTCCCCGAACTTCATGGTGGTAGATCAGCTGGGTCACAGCACACGGCACCGCTACTCACTGCACAGGACCGTAACAGAAGCTGTAATTTGATGGTATCAAAATACCTGGTGATTAATGCAAAAATATACTTCAAAATGACATTCTGTCCTTGAAGTGAGTATCTCAAGCTCCTCACCAGCACTAAAATCTGCTGTCTTTCAGGTTGAGGTAGGAAAGGCTGGACATAAGCTCTGCAACGTGTTTTGAGCCACAAATGAGGGAAACATTAGTAAAAATAGATGGCTTATATAGTTTTGGGTCCTCATACTACCTGTATGATTGTATGAAAGTATTATATGCTGCAGCAGAAGCAGAATTTCCTGGTATGATGGCTGTATACAAATATTTGTAACAGCAACCTATTTTTTCCTGCCTTTCCTTTCAGGTCTTGCCTATGCTTATATTAATCCAGAGTAACTACAGTGCAGTATTGATTTATGTCAGAGAAAAGAGGTTAAGATATAGTCTTCATTTATTAATTGCTTTTCAGTATTAGGGTGCTTGGAAGGGAGGGGGAGAAATGCTTTTAGAAAGTTCTTTTTATGTGATAGCATTTTCATATTATTACATTAAATACATTCACAAGCAATATCTGAGTCATAACATAAAACTGTCAGAGTTAATCTATCTCTAATCCCATACAATATGCTGTTTGTTCTTTATTTCTTTGCGAGGGCGAGAACAATTTATGTGGTCTTCCCAGATCAGCAATGACATGTTGAACATAACATTGTGTGTACAGCTCACAAAAGCAGGGCTTAGAATTAGCACTTTAAGCTTGTTACAACAAGAAACCATAGAAAATAAGAGAGTTTTTCTTTGGCTGGATTTGTAGAGTTTCCTTTTGATCTTTCTGCAGGTTGTTGGACTAACGCTGTCTCGGGGTCTGGATGAACTTGCCCTTATCTACTTGGCCACGATTCAAGCCATTGCTGTAAGTCATTTTAAGTGCATAAAAGAATAAATGAATTGTCTCATGTTCTGTGGCAGACTGGTCATTCCCTTCTGCTAAACAGATTTCTAATAATAGATGAATTCACTTGAGGAACTTCTTAAAGGAGAAAGATATTGTTTACACTCATTGGTGACTACTCCCTACAGTAGGATAATTGACAGACTGGGGAGAAAATGTGCCCCTAAAATGTTTTCTCCTTATGGCAATTCTGTAAATGGAGCTTTTGCCTCTAGTGCAGCTGTGGGGGAAAAGGCTGATGCTGTAAAGGACAGAGTGCACAACACAGGCTGTCTAGAGGGAAGCTGAGAGGAGAAAAAAAGCTTTGGTGATTGTACGAAGGAACTCGCATTCCCTTAAAATACTTGAGCTTCAGTTTGTTCCCAAATCCGTGGATTTTCCCTTTAGGTGAGTCGGAACTCCAGCGCAGCGAGTCAGGGTGGGTCTGCGATTCAGTCCGTAACGCTACAGATTGAATGCACCCGAGCTCTTTCCTGCCTTGGTTTCCTTGTTGCAAGGCGAGCAGTTGCCTCCTGTGTTGGGATCTCCAGCCAGTGCACGTGTTCCTGCAAAAGCGAACGGGGAGATTGACTTCATGAAACGCCCGCAATGTTTGCTAACATGCAGAGATGGGTAATTTTGTTGGAATACTTTTATTTCTGCCCTCATTTTCTCTGGAGCCTGGGATTTCCACTTCATGAGGAGTTGTATTTTGAAGTGAAAACTGGGGTCAAAGTAGTTACTTTGCAACCCTGGTGCAGGCTATTTTCAATGGAGCTTGCTATGCCCAGGCACTGGTGATTGAAATTGTCATTCCTTTGACATCTTTTTTGTGGTTTTGTTTTTTTTTTCTTTTTTTTAATTGTTGAACTTGAGGTGTTTTTGTGAAACAGTTTGATGAATTGGAGAGTTTTCCTGACAAAACCGTTCAGTTGGAAAACTTCCAAACTCTTCTACTGGTTAAACAACAACTTTGCTAGGCTGGGTCAGCCGTCTGGGATATAGAGGGTGGGCGGCTGCTGTAAATTTACTGTGAATTGTACATCTTAACCCTCCTCTTCAGCAAATAACAAGAACTTAACCCCAGCCTGGAATTCGTTGTTGTGAGTTTTGATCCTTTATAAGTTGAATGTAGCTTGGTTATACCTGATGCTTCAGTATAATCCCACCATTTAAATGAGAATATCTAGGAGAGTTTAAACAATGCCAGTGACTGATATTGCCCCTGAAAGAAACTTTCCAGTATTGAACAGGTGCTCCGTTATTATATCGTGTTAATGAAGTGGAAACGTTCTCTGCTGGAAATCCTGGGAAAGTCACCTATTATCTCCTTATATGATACAACTCAAATTTTGTTGTAAAACTCAAATACTGTGATGAAAGCTGAATTCAGCATCTGCATTTCTTTGTGATAGCTAATTGTGCTGATTGTGAGATATAAAAAGGTCGTACCATAGTTTTCTTTTCATTGTAAGTGAACAGAAATTTAGTTTTCCTAAACCACTGTTGAAACAGTAACTGAAAAGTAGACAGAGTAGACTTGGTTTTGACTTGATATATTTACTAATTGCTAATGTAATACCTAGGAAATGTAATTTTCCTCCCATACTCTGTCACTCCCAATTTTAGCTTCACTTGTATTGAAGGAAAAAGTTCTAGTTCATGACAGCCCCGATCCCGTACCATTAGCTGGCTTCAGCGGGTGCAAGATAAACTTTAAACCTAAGTAATAATCTTGTAAAAAGTGTAAGCCTGCCCACAGAATGTTAATCTCTCGTTTTCTTTTCAGCAGGAGACGCTTTTTTCTTTTTATATAAAATTTGCATTTGAAGCCCCTCAATTTGCATTTTCTCCAACCCAGGATTAAATTAGATCCCCTCTACCCACAGTGAAATACGTCTGGTTTTAATTTAAATTGCTATGTGAATACAATTTTCCAGGCAGGTAAACACAAAATAATTTTCACAGCATGTTCTTACTCAGGCTCTTTGACATGTGTATGTTGTGAGAGAAGTTGTTAATAAATTTGAATTTCAGAAGCAGTGAAAGAGAATATCCTTTTACCTATTCATCGCGAAACGCAATGCAACAGTTCGACAGATGAGAACACGATCGGAGATATAATTGTGGCCATCAAGCCTGTTCTGAGGAGACGGACTCTTTTTATTTTTCCGTAATTAAAATTGCGGTTGTGTGATTTGGAAATGAGCCCTCTGTGTCAATAGGGAAGCGATGGATTTAGTCAGCTGCTGTTGCGGCTGCTAAAGTTCCTCCCAACTGAAAAACCAAGATACATTTGACGGCCTCTCCAGAGCGGTGCCATTCGCAGGGAACGTCTCCATTCCGATGAAACTCAATGTTCAGGAGCTTTTATTTGAAGAGGGGTTTATTGTGACCTGCAGTCCTCTTAATGAACTTGCAGCGTAGCATCAAGAAAGCTTAAAATGATGGTTGGTGAAAACTTTGACCAGGTTGGGTTTTGCGGGGAATCTGCCTACAAAGAGTCAGTTCGGGCAAAATTTTGGCTGGAATTTGGCGTTTTGTCAAGTCTGGGTTTGAAAATTAACCTGCAAGGTATTCTAAAAAGCTGGGAGTTACTTTTGGATAAATAGTTTGTCAAAGAAATGGAAAATGTTCTTACAAGAGGAAAGAGGGAGAAGGTTGATTTCAGTGAGTAGTTGGAGGCAAGCAAAGGAAACAAAAATAATTTATTTTTTTTTTAAATGGCAAAACATTTGTTTTCGTCATTTGCAAAGCGGAACACTGAGCTGTTCTAATTTGCGTTTCTCAGAACGGAGCCTATAACTGAACAGTGTAAAGCTGTGCCTATGTTTTAGATGTTTCAATTAATCCAGGCATGAAATGGAACGTTTTATTTTGCATAGGGTAAAGGCCAAGATAAATAGTTAAGCCAATACGAAATTCTTCAGGTTTTCCTTTTTGCTGAAAAGACAGAAAATTCAGGGTTTTATTTGCTCTTTTTGTCTGTGTTTTGTTTTTTGTTTGGTTGTTCTGTTTTGCTATTTGGCTTCAGAACTGAAATCTCTTTCCTGAGAGTGGTTTTCAGATGCCGTTATACAAAGTAAATGAAAGTTTTTGCTGGGGATGTCTTTGCCATGTAGGTTTCAGTTGTGGCTCTGGAAATATTTTCCATGCTGTGATGCACTTGGTCACAAACATCTGCTTGTCACTGCCATCAGTTTTCCTGGTGCCCATTTCTGTGTCTTGGCCCTTGTCGGTACATCCCTGTAAGCCCCGTTTTCCTGTGCACCGGGACGTCTTCACTTCTTCGGCCAGCCCCAGGGTGTTTATTGCAATATACGGTGCCTATGGATTTCCCAATTCCTTGTACCATCTCTTTGATTTTTGTAGTTCTTAATTACAATAGCTATTACTGGCCATACCCGCGCAGGTCTATTCCCAACCTCGGGTTACTGGTAGGGACAGTTCCTGGTATCATTCATTTGGCAAATTGCACTTTAAGATCTGTTCCTATGGCAGCTCTCCTGTGCTCATCTGTCTGTTTGTTTTCCCTTTTTGAAGTTAGGAACAAGACATATTTTGGAAACGATGCAGGCTGCGGGGCATCATATCAACACGCTGTTTCTGTGCGGTGGGCTGAGCAAGAACCCTCTCTTTGTGCAGATGCACGCTGACATTACCGGTAAGTTGGAGGAAGTGCGGGGAAATACTTTGTCTTTGGAAAAATAAATACTTTCTTTATATAGAAATGTATTTTGCTCCTTAGCCCAAAAGTATGTAATGAAACATTACTTCCTGCAAGACTGGATTTCCTGAAATGTAAAGACATTTGAATAACGCAAAGATGTGGTACAAAGCTCCATAGTTCGTATTGTTAGAAAACAGACTTCTGGAGAAACCTCCGGCATGGTTTCGAATCTTCGGGTCTTAGACTTACGGGTTTTTTTTTAAGAAAGTGCGATAGAATAAATATAAATATTTTGTATGGAATTTTAAAAACCAATATGTATAAATTACATGTCAGAGATGTTTCTCACTATCAGATTTTTTAAAAATAATTCTAAACATTCTATAGAAATGATACCATTAATTCAGCAGAAGTCAATTAGATGAGGGCAATGCCCAGTACATTTTGTGAGCGTGGTTTTAATAAGCTGTGTTTTACTAAAACCTCTATTAGTTTAATCCTTTTTGAATTCTGTTGGACTTCTGACACCTTCTGCTCATGCTGGAGGTTGCATCCATTATATAGAACAATTATTTTCTGAATTACTGTCACCTCTACATCATCAATGTGGTTTAGGGGACAGTTTCTGGATCTTTACTCCTGCATGGTGTTTCACGGGTGGAAGGTTCTGGGTTTGGGGTTTGTTGCAAGAAGAGGTCTCAGGTTTGCACCGTGTTTTTGGTCTCCCTTTAGCCTGTGTGTGTTGGACATCTTAGCACACCTGTGAGTCAGTTGAATATACTTGAAAAAATGTGGGAAAAATAACAAAATTTAGTCTAAAGGGCTTTAGAGAAACTTTGAATGATGTGTGTTTTGGGTATATTTCAAATTAAGACCAGTTGAGCTGTTGTGAATAAAGTGTAAGGCTCAGATTTGGGGCATTAGGTCTGGAGATCTGATTTGCCCTGACATTAAATCCCACTTCATAAACTTGATGGAGGAGGGAAGATGAAAAGATGCTTTATGTACTTACCTGAGATGAAAACAGAAGTGCAGAAGCAAAAAGCATTATGTCTATTGACCTATTCATTAAATTCATTGTAGTCAAAGTGACGCTTTCTGTTTGTGAAGAATGATGTTGTCAGTGTGTGCCTTTCCTTGTATAACTCACATGTTTTAGGTGAATTTCAGCTATGTGTGTAGAGTTGGAATGCTGGTTCCTGACGTGGAAAAGAAAAGATCTGTGAAAAGGTATTCTGATTAAAATGTAATCAGAAGTTCTTTGACTGTAACTAATGGGCAAGTACAATTCAGTACAAAAAGGCCTTTTTGCAGCCTGGAGTTCTCCCCCATTTGCAAAATCAGTGACTGACAAGGGATGTCAGAGTTCATCTAACTGAAATGCTCTCGGTTGTGTTGAACTCATTAGAGCCTATCAGATAAAATAACTAACATTCCAGGATCAATCCCCCATTCTTTCCCGTAAAGAACAAAATCTGAATATATTATTGTTAGCTGCAAATGCCCATGACTCAGGCATGCAGACATCCAATAGATGATTTTGCAGGCCACTTAAAGTATCTTAATCTTCTTGTTTGCCTTGTAAGAATTCTGTATTCATTCTGATGATGCGGGAAATGTGCAGTAAATTTTTAGGGCACACTGAAAACTGCTTCAACGCTTGGCAAACAGCCGCGTAGCTCCAAGCTTGAGTTTTATTAATAGGTTGTCTGCATCTGTTCCGAGTTGACCCGAGGCCTGAGCTGTGTCTATCCTGACCAGAGGAACCCTCAGGTGACTGATCCTCCTCTCATGTTTTTAAGGTGAATTTGTCGGGCCAGAGAAATTATGGGGATGCTGTAATTACTCTAGTTTACTGTTAATAGTCATTCCAGCAATTAAACAACAGGGTCTCGCTGTATCCCCTTTCTTTCCCTGTCACTGCCTGCGCTAAGCGGAGGAAAAAAATGACATAAAGACCATTGTGGCACCTTTCTGTCCTTGCAAGTTGATTGTAAGCAGCTGGTGGAACGGCGCAAAGTTAGCATAGTGTGACCGAATTTGCTTTGTATCAATAATTATTTCTAATATTAAAAATGTTCTTTCTCATTTTGCTAAGTGTGCGTTTGCCTTTTTCTCTGTGGGAGTTGTTGATGGCTCACTTTAGATCTTCCTCCAAATTTCAGCTCCTTTTAATCTTAGAGCTGGCTCTCGGGAGCAGCATTTTCGGGGCATAATATCACAGAATGAATTCTGCTCACAGAATGAGTTTCTCCTCCCACCACTGTGTTTGCATCATCGTTCGTTGAATGAAATTAGCTCAGTAATGGAAATTGAGACACATGCCAAATAATGTAAGAATATTAAATTTTTTGGCTTAGTAAGGATGAACATCTAAAGCGCACCTAGAAAAGTATTTAGACTTACACTATTTTTTGAAGGAGAATTAAGAAAGCAGGCTGATTTTTATTCATTTGACTCTTTTTTTCCTGCTGGTTTTACATTAATAATACAGGTCTTAGAAAACTTTGTGTGAACTGGGCGAAAGCGTGTTCATGCTAGTACCCATGCGTGAAAAAATAAGAATTTTGAGTTTGTTTTTCCAGTGTTTTTAGCTTATTTTCGTCTCTCTTGCACAATTTAGAAGACAAGGTTTGTCTTATGATTTCATACATAGCTTGTGAAAGTTTACTACTCCTATTTTCATGTCTTCCAGCAAAACCAGACTGGCTTTGTTGTCTATATATTTAAAAACAAACACAAACTTTTTTTGTTCGTTGCAAAAGAAATATAAAAGGTACCACCCTGTTATCCCCTCAAGGTCAACTTTTAATAGGCACGTGGGTTTGGAAGGTGTGCCTAACAGGTTTATACGAAGCCCTTTAAGATAAATAGCCTGGGTCAAAGATCTGGGGGTTTGTTCTCTGTATGTTTTATGTTCTGCATGAATATTTTGCTTAAATTGTTTTATTTAAATTCAGCGTTTTTCCTGGAACCTGAAACCACAGAGCAGAGAGGTTTGCATTAATCTACGGTAGATTGGAGCTCTGAATGGGGTTGTGAACATGGTTTTCAAGTCCTTTTGAATCCTTTTTTTTTTTCTCTTCAATTATTTATTATTTATTGTGTTGCCAGTGCAGTATTGCTCTATTCTTCCTAACAGAGGCATGGTTTTTTTTCTTGTACAGGCAAGCCTGTTGTCCTGTCCAAAGAAGTGGAGTCTGTTTTGGTGGGTGCTGCTATTCTGGGAGCTTGTGCTTCTGGGGATTTTGCATCTATACAGGTATGCAGTGCCTGATTTTCTTTGTTTGTTTGTTTCTTGCAATGCATTTTACACTTTGGCATTTGGCACTGTGCACAGACTTTAAGTCAAGTGGAAAGGTTTGTACCTTCTGCGCTGCCAGATGAGCCAGCATCGCTATCTCTCCACATTCTTTTTAACTGCATATGTTATTTAGGTGTATTGAAGATTCATTTGACTTCTGACTGTAGGGACATGCAGGTAGAAGCTGCTGTCTATAAAGTTAGGCCATTTAATTTCATACAAAAAGGGGAATTTGGCAAAGCTCTGATCCTTCAAGAAGGTCACACTTTCATCTCAGTTATATTTGTCCTACTTTCCTTCCTTCACGTTGAGGAATGTTAAACATAAGAAACCACATAGCACTATTTATGCAGTAAAAAAATGACACACCTATGCCTCTTGTCTTGCCCACAGTGAATACAGAGTTAATCATGAGGATGGAACTTCGTGTTTATTCATGTTATTTCAATCCATTAGCAATTCTGGAAGTAGCAGTGAGGCTTTTCTGTTCAGTGGATCAGCCAAAGCATGACTTTGCTTCAATACATAACAACAGCAGTATGAAAGAAACCTGACGAAGGGTCTGTATGCCCAAAATCATACCTGTTTTCCCACCTGGCAATTCCACTAGTATAGGACACATCCTCTCTTCGTGCTACACAAGGACACTGAAGAGTACACTGCATCCAGTTGGACAAAATTATGTATCAGGATGGTCCCTAGATACATTTTCCTGTAAAACATCAGGCACAGATACTTGTAGTTAGAATTTTGCACAAAAACATATCTGAGTGGATCCTCTGAATAGGGGGGTCAGCTTCTTAACCTGGTTAAACTGATGCTGTTCCACTGAAATCAGTAAACAGCTCAACGTAAGCTGAGGAACCGGGATGTGTTTGGCATTTTCCCAAATGTGAAATTCCCAATTGTCAATATTCTACAGTGCAGTGTATGGGTTAGCAGGAAGAACAGTTTCCTCTCATAAGAATTTTTCCATTAAAATTAATCCCATTTCAAAAAATGTATAGTAGAATATATGTCTGTATTTAATAATTCCAATGCTTCTAAGGAAAACTTGTTCTGATAAATGTAATTGCAGTAGCAGCTTTTGATGAGGCAACTTCATATTTAATTGCTACTCTTCTGCCTTCACATACACAGATATTACTTTCCAAATTTAAGATGTCTTACACTATTATGCAATAACTGAACACCTCAAAACTGATTTTATTAAGTCCGTCTTCATAACCATTAGTAAAATCTAATGCTGAGAAGTTTTCTGTGATGTGTGTTTATATAATTTCACTATATTCACTTACCCTTAGTTTTTATTCCTGCTATCATATATTAAAATATTTCAGAAGCATATCCAATAATGTCAGAACAGATATGTATATTTTATACATACACACATACATATATGTCAGTCTGCATAGCATGTTCCTCCAGAAATCTTTTTCAGTGAAACTAGATCCTTTGAACCAGCTAAATCATAGACTTAATAATTTTAAAAGTGTTTGCTCTTTTACTGTAATATGTAATATGTTCCTGCCTCTTTGATTATGGGAATGTTTTTGGCTTGCCCTGAGTACAGTGCGGGTTCTGTGGGTGTTCCTGGACTAAACTTCTCCTAAGTGCTTACTTGAGACTACCGGGAGCCAGACTTGATGAATCCATATGCTACGTCCCATCTCTGCTTGGATCAAATAAGTTAATACCAGTACATAAAGAAAAAAGAATAAACACAAATTGCAATCAGTGCCTTAGCACTGCAGAAGGAGTCTGATTTCCCAAACGCAGCCTCTGCCTTTTTCAGCGCCTCAGCAGCTGTTTGTGTCACATCTGGTTCCAGGGGTTTTGCCAGACACCAGGAGAGTTCCTTTGGTTTCAGTGATTTCCAGGTCAAGCCCATGGGCTTCCCTGAGATCTCTCTGAAACAGAAAAGGGGAAAGCGATTTGGAAACTACCGCTATTACACATCCCCCTGGGCGTTCGTTGCATATCCCAGTGATCCAGGTGAAGCCCTGAATTCTGTCCAGGGTACCACAACTTCTCTGAAGAAACCATCTGTGTGGGTTTGGGGTGCTTTGGGACATGGGGCATTCTCAGTCCCTATTCTGTTCACTCAGAAAATACGGACACACAGAACATCCTCAAAATCTATCAAGGCATCACTTTCCCAGAGAGGAAAAAAATTGTAACCATGCAGGTTAATTTGCTAGATTCTGCTGTATTTTTTAAAAGCTCAAGCCCCTTGAAGTTGCAATTTCGTCTTTAGGTAATTCTATCAAGGAAAGATTTATAACCACCATCTCTCATGCCTGCTCACCATATGTTGTCGCTTCAAAGGATGTTGTCTTCTCTAGTTTACTCTTCATCTGCTCTCCCTGAATTTTTCCTCTCTATGGTAAAACTGAATTAAAACAATTGGTCGATCCAAAAGGAAAATTAAAACATGCGATGTGGTGAGTTCTTCCCCATTTCATCTTTTGGTAATTTACTCTCTAGAATCTCTGGAAAGGGGAGAAAATCTTCACAATTTCTTCTTGCAATTTAGATTATCTTCCCATTTGCCCCTACAAATGCTACACCCTTTTTCTTTTGGTGGTTTTGTTGTGTCTTGATTCTTGTGCCTATGAACCGTAACACAGCCTGGCTGGGTCACAGAAGACAGTCCTGTGTAAAATAATATGACATGAGGACGTATGACATTGTAACATACGCTGCATTGAATGAAATAACCTTAACATCGCTGTCTTAGATGGGTGAATTTGTTGGTTCTAACCATTCCTTTAACGTTGAGCAGCAGGGTCCTGGTTTTCAAATGTGATTGTTTCTGTAGTAAAAATATAGTTTCCGGTTTGGCGAGCCAGCAATTCCTTCTCAGTAAAAACGTTCAATAAATAAATGTCAAAGTTTCCAGTATATCCTCGTTATTCTGCCTCACTTGTATGTAATTGAAAATGGGAAGAAGGTGCTGTTTGATTTGGCAGTCGTCCAGCTCGCTTTTTCTTTTTTTGATAACCTACTCTTTGGGACAAAGCTGGACGCCAGGGAGCAGGATTATTGCCTTATAAAATCCTGCAGCCCACTGACTATTCCTTAATTGCGTATTAAAGCAATTAATAAAGTTACCTGAATGAAACCAGGTGACCAGATTTCTTTTGGATTTGCCGTCTTGACACGGGTCATTGTTACAGGCCGATATGGAAGAAAAGAAACTTTGTATGATTTTCTATGATACATTTTACTGGTAACTTTCTATAATCAGTTCTCTGCAGTCATTTTGGTGTAAAACATTGAGGTAGAAATTAGAGTCTACATGAGTGCAAGATTGTTCTGGTGTAACATTGACTTCTAAGGGAGGCGTAATCTTTTTCTTTGTTAGTTTTGGTTGTTCTGCAAGTTGGTGATATAACCTGCAAAAAAAGAAAAGCTTTTTCATGGTTTTTATAAAGTGGATTGGAGACATATGAAAATGAGCCAGATTCTGTAAAAAGAGGTGGTGGGTAATTCCCCAATGGGAAATAGCTGAATTATTTAGCAGCAGTAGCAGTTAAGCCAGTGAAGTACCCCTGAGGATAAGAGACTTAGGGGGCATATCTATGAGTGAGACATACCATAGCCAGGAGTTTGAAGTCACGATGGTGCAGGTGAAATGGTTCACTTACAGCTCTGTGTGAAAGGAACTCAAAATTGAGTTCTGTTTGTGCACTGCTTGATTCTGCTTAATTTAATGGGCATCACCTCTCGGTTGTGTAAGGAAGTTGTTGGGTGGTATAGCGTAGGGGATGAAATCAAATAATAAAACCTGCAGATAACTCAGGGTTTATAAAGATCCACCAGGAAGAGCGTATGATATGCAGTATATTCACCTCTTAACAACGAAAATATTACAGACTGTCATGAACGTGAAGAAGTTCTTTAGTGCGATGGTTAGTCCACAACCTCAGTAACAGACCAAGTGGCAATTGTGAATTGACAACATTTCGTAAAAAAAGCCCGTAATTGTACTGGGACATCCTCAAAGTTTCTGCTGACACAACTGGAGGGGATGAGGCCACTTCCATTTCTGGATTCGGCAGTCTCTGGTGTAATTTTGTTCCGCTTAGTTCAATGGACATACTTCAGTCCATGAGTTGACCCTCTGTTCCTCTTCCAGAGCATTACCTGTCAGGTCCTGGATTGAAATGAATACAAGTGTCTTGTTGATTTCCATAGTTTCAAAAGCAAGAACTGAGTGAAAGATCAGGGAGTGGATAGTCTTTTCCTTAGAAATGGTAATAACTTGGGAAATGAAAAGAGGAAATAAAATGACTTCTCCCTGTTGAGTTGGGGAATGTTGCCTTCCCTCATCTCATTAAAAATTTAAAGCGCTCTTGTTTTTGAGCAGGGTGAATTAGTAATTAAGTGCTATAATCAACTTATGTAAACATAATATTGAAGGAGAGCAGCTAATTAATCATTTTGTTGGCTTGTCTCACCCAATTAATGCACCTTTTAGTAAAGGCCTTCCTGCTGTGTTGGGACGTCGGGTTTTTTTTGCTCCCGTTCCCTTAATCAGAGGATTTTGGAAAGGCAGAGGGAGGAGGCACCGCGCTGTACACAAGGAGTGTGTGAAGGTGCTGTGATCCTGTGCTCCTTTTCTTCAAAAGCTCCACATCTGTACATGTAGAGTTTAAGCCCAGGGTTTAGTAGAGTCCATCCCTGGGCAAGGGTAGGTGACTGCTCTTGCTTTTCTGAGTAGTGTATTGGTTGAGTATGACCTCTTCATCTAAATGATTTAAAACAAAATCCTTCCTGGATTGTATATAATCAGTCTCAATTGACAGGACACATGTTCCTTTAAAAAATTACTTTAAATTTCAGTGCATAGCTTATATATCTACTGTTAAAGACAGTGTTCTAATGGTGAAAAGAGTTGAATCTTCCCAGTCCGTTCGTTTATTCTTTCACTTATGACTGGCAGCAAAGTTTTCAAGGGATGTGACAGTTCATGATATGGACTCTACTGCTTGCTGGGAACCAAACTGTTTTCCACATAAACATCTGAGATGTTTGATGACTGTGGAGTATATTTGCAGATAACCAGGCCTGGACTCAAAGCAGTGACTCAGCAGTAGCAGAACTCTATCTCTTTACCTCTTCCCGTGGTGTTTTGACACTGAAATACATCTTTGCCTAATAGAAAGAGGTTTGTTTGTTGTTTTTTTCTTGCATAATAAAGTTAGATTCAATATGGCATGCATGAAACCACCAAGATACTGGCAATGCCTCTGGCTTTTGTATAGGGTCAGCTGCCTTCTTACCAGAAACCTTTAGAGAAATATAGATGAGAGAGGAAAATTAAAAGGCAGTGATTTGATGGCCACTGTCCAGTTCCTTGTGGCCTAGTGTTTATGGTACAAAGAGTGCCTTTTTAGTTAGCATATTTTGGCCTTACTGTCAGAAGTCTTTGCAGTAAGGGTAAAAAGCAGATGAATCACAACTACTTTTTTGCCCTAAGGATGATCCTTCTGTATTAAAGCTGAGAAATATAAATGCTTGTCTGTCTGTGCCAAGCACAAAATGAGCTTTCAATCAGTTTTGAGAGCGTGATTTATTTACTTTTTTTTCCCACTTTTCAAGCCGCAATAGAAGTGTAGAAGCATTTCTACTTTCTTTCAGCTGACTTCAGTGGACAGTATTTCCATATGGTTGGAAATGCTTGCTTGGTGGGAGTTAAATCGCACATCCAAGCACCACCACTTAGAGAGTCAAACAGCTGAGATGTGGCTGGAGTTGATAGCACGACGCTTTCACAAAAGTGCTAAGAAAAGTACCCTCTGTCTTGTTGCTGTTTACTGACATGTGATACTGGTTGACATCTGTTGCCCTTCTCATTTGAGGACTGTTTGCTTTACTAACTTTAACATTTCCACATTGCTATGCTGTTGAAGTGCAGATCCACAAATCTCCTTGGAGTCCCCAAGGTCCTTTTATGAGAAGCAGAGCTGCCATCATTTGATATCATCCTGCTGGCTGCCTTTTATATTGGAGTTGAGAGGAATAATCCTGTTGCTGCTAAATGTTCTTGGTGGAGTGCGATGTCTAATGCTATATGTTGTCATACGTTTGATGTATTATCAGATCGGTACATGCTGTACGGTAGTGTTTGCTTCATTGTCACACTGGGTGATTTGTAGTTGTTTTATATCACTTGAAATTATTACAGGTAAAAACTTGTCTAAGAAATGTCAAAGTTTGTTGTAGCAGGTCATATCGCTACTGAAATGACGGATGATAGTCCATAATCATAACGCAAAATTCTCAGTTAATGTAAATCAGTATTGCTCCAGGATTTCCGAGGAGTGACACCAGTTTATTCCGGTGCCCTGATCCAATCAAGCACTTAGGTACATCATCTGACTTTCAAGTAGGCAAGAAGCTCAGCTGAAGATAAGCAGGACTGCCCCTGTGCTGAAGTGCTTTACTGGATCAGAGCCCAAACAGGAATCTGACACACGGTTCACGGGTGGATGACGCATCTTGAATTGATAAAGGCTGGTACAGCTCTTGCAATTGGTTCATATTATTACCCGTTCAGAACCAAGCTGTGGATGCTATAGGTAATAGGGTACAAAGGCAGTGTCTTTTGTGAAGTGCTGGCCTTTTGTGGAGACTCCGTTTTAAATGTCATCCAGTACGCAAATGTTCAGATTTGGAATTTCTCAGTAACTCCTTAATGACAAGGAAAGGCGGCTGCAGTAAGTCAGTGTAATATATTGGCTATAACAGGACCACCCATTTACATTAGCTGAGTATTTGGCACAAAAGTACTAACATTGGAGGCAACAATCTCAGAAATCCAGTACTTAAAGGTGTAGCCGTATTATTTTTCTAAAAGTAGATGGTTTCATGAAATAGCACACTAATGAAATGAAGCACGGCCTTTTATTTGGCCATCAGTGGAAGGAGATGGGCGCTGTGTGGTGGAATACCACTGCGAATTACCTGTTCATTAATGCTGTCTGAGACTGGCGATATTTTGTTACTTACTTTTTCCATGTATGAGAATAGACTGGAAAGGTCATAAAGACCTCTCAGATACTTGAAATGACCAAAAATATCTATTTAACCCTCTGTCTTTATGGTGAAGGTGCAGCCAGCTTCGTGCATCGGCACAGCTCTGTTGCCTTCACCTGCGTTCTGTATCTCGTGCACTCATACCTGTTTACTGTTGTTAGAAGCAACTGTATGTATACAAATACAATCTCTTCTGTCTGTAGGCTCAACACACATATGGTTATGGCTTTTAGCTTTAAATAAACCCATGTCAGCTGATGTTGGCAAAGAATAAGATTTAGTATATTGTTAATCTGCAGGAGTTGAGACTCTTACTAAACCAATGGTATTCTTCTCATCTGTCAGTCAGCACAAGAGCTGGCAAGCAGGAGAAAATACACAGCCTAGCATAGTTCAGGTTCTGCTGCTGCGTATTTTGGAACAAACCATGAAATAACCATGGTGGAGTTTGCTTGAGTTGATTTTTTTTTTCCCAGGCAGACTAAGATCAGGTTGTAGATGTAGTTTATTAATATCACAACCTTAGAGTTTTTCTAGCTTGCTGGCCCTGTCTGTTCTTGAGGAAAACTATAAATATGAGGGAACTGTTAAAATATCTTTATAGTAGATAGATACTTTCTTTAAAATGTACTGTGATCTATCTCCTTTCTATTTTAAGGACAGATTTTACCCGCACACTTGGAGACATAGCTGAAGTCATTTGGACCTTGGACTCCCCTTCTGTCCGGGCCATTTAAGCAGGGAAAAGTGTGATAGCAATATTTTATAAGAAGGATGAGCACAAAGGAGGCTACCACGCATCCTTTGTACCCGTCAGCAGTCAGTAAGGTCCTTTTCAGAGCGTGTCTTGCTTAAATGATGTTCGGGATGTCAAAAAGTTAAAATCTCTCTGCCCTCACCTCTTCAATAGCTGAGCAGAACAACCTTCAAGTTATGCACTGGAGAATTGGAAACTCAATCTGGCTACATGGTGAGATTAATTTTCCATCTGGGATTTGCACTCTTGCTACGTCAGCACAGGGGATCAGACTGTTCTGCGGCAAAGCGCAAGCATGCGGAGCCGCAGCACTCGCTGTCTGAAATGCTTCAGGCTTTTTCACAATACCTTTTTTGAAGGACATTATGATCACTTGGCCATGGGATTTGATGTAGTTCATATCGCTAGAATATAGTTTTGCCACCCTGTATTTGAAGAAGTTTTATAACTTGCGTGTACTATGTTGTCCTTTTTCCTAAAGATGTCTAGAGGGGTTTGTTTCTAAAATTTTGCCCTATCTGTATAGTTTAACAAGACTTTGTCTACTATCTGGGCATTTCCAATACATTTCATTTTATTGTGGTTAACAGTAAAGATGTTTCTTTATTCCCTTTCGTAGAATCATGGATCTGAAATGGTAAGGGAGAGGTCCCATGACCTTTATTAGTTTGATTAGCAATAGAAGGCAGTTGCTTTATTAGCATACTGGCTTTGCTCATCCTCAGAGTTGGAGTCCAATTCTCGTTCTCCATACTTTGTTCAGCTAAGTCATAGGTTTTTGTTTCCTTGGTTTCTTAGATATAGACATATAACAGCTATTCCCAGCCCTTGCTTGCTTTCTTGTTTTGAAGGAACTTTTCACCTCCACTGTGCTTCATGAAATTGCTTCGTGGCTCTGTTTTGTTTTTATTGGGACAAGTGTCCATGTAATGATCAGCAAGACCATAATTGTCACTCTTGAGGGAAATACAAGCAGAAGGGCTAACCAAGTGGGCATGGAAAAGCATAAGTTGCAGATTTTTGCACAAATATTCCTCCAAGTGAGGGTTAAGAAACACTAGAAGAACACAAATAAGGAGAATGGCTGTGCCCATATCTCTCTGTGCCTTAGAAGCATGTATAAGCAGCGAAAGTGGGGTGGATTGTCATCTATAGGGGATGTACTCAATGTGTAGTACTCCTACAGGTTGCATTCCCCTGACCATTATTAACCTTCAGTACATAAACGCATTTTGACCCACGTAGAGCCTGTTTGTGTGAGCACCTGCTACAAGTTGCTGGTTTTGCACAGCTTCTAGAGCGTGGAATAGGTAGAACAGGTAGAAATAGGTAGAAATTTTAGGGAGGACTGTGGATGTGGAAGCTCTGATGGAAGCACATTGTTTTGGCAGGGAAGGGTAAAGTGATGTGGCAATGCCCACCTCGCTAAGCGGAGTGAGGAACGCTTAGATCTCACCATGTCACTTCTTTTGGAGCTCGGGAAGCGCAGTGGACCGTCCAAAGGAAAACAATCTGGAAAAGAAACCAATTTCTAATCAATATTTTCTGCTCTGAAGAATCTCTCCACAACAAGAGTACGTGTGGAGGGCTCTACCACAAAGCCCAGCTGCTCCCTCCCAAAATTTTGGGGTGAAGGATGATAATCTGTCACATTTGGAAGGTCCCTTCATTGCCTAGCCCTGTAGCTCAGAACTGAGTTAAACACCTTCAGCAAAATATTGCTGAGTCTAGCAGCCTTGTGTCAGACTCATTTTGCTTTCAAAATGTCTGGTAAGATTTGATTTTTGCCTATTTTTTTCCAGACTAGTGTCTTTCTATCTGGTGTCATAAAATTAGGGATTTCTGTTAAGTGGTTTAGCTATTAAGTCCTGTATCTTTAGCCTAGACTGGGGGAAGCAGTGCTCGAGTGTCTTAGGCAGATAAATCGGTATGTGTTAGCTTCTTGGTTGGAAGCTGGCACTTAGCTTAGGTGAAAGAGATGAGTAATGACCCTAAAATGCTAAGCTGTTTGAAGCCCTTCTGATAAATGGGATCTTTTTGTGATGAGCTATCCTCACTTTCTTTGGCTGGTTGGTATAAAAACTTCATATATACAAGCACATCACTCATTATTTACTGGTCGTGGTTGTAAGGTTGTTTAATTTTGCAATAGTCCCATCTAAGGGATGATTCTTGCATTGCATGAAAGGGAGACTAAGCGAGCTTTTCATTTGCTTTGTATAACTTTGCCCCTGTGGAAAGACACATAAGACACAAAGTGCCAGACTTGTGGCTTTCTGGGCATGGAAGTTCCACCCATTCCAGAGAAGAACCAGAGGACTGGCATGGAAAGAGACTGAAAGAAACATGAGAAAGAATACAGGTGAGGGGGAGAATGGGGCTTTTCTTTTTTGGCACTGGATCCCCCATATCCCCACCATCTCCCTCTGTCCTGCTCCCACTCAGATATTGTATATTCTTTCCACCTGAGTTCTTGCCGCCTTCTTGTTCGTGCCTCTCTTTCGTTCGTATTTTTCCACTTCTTTTTTCATCTGTGGATTCTTTTTCTCCTATATCATCTTATTCTTCCTCTTTCATTCTCTCTGTCCCTTTCCCTGCTATTTCCATATCACAGTCTCTTACCTGTGTCCTCACGTAATCCAAAGCAAAGAGGAAGGGATGGCTTGTGGCTCATCCAGCTCTGCTCCCTCAGGTCTGCTCTCAAGGTCTGTAGTAAAGCCTTGTGGTGTAGCCTCTGTTTTATGGGTACAGCAGATCCACACGGCACTGCCTGGGTTCTTGGCCTGGAAAAGCAAAGATTTACGATGGCATTGATCACAGTGCTAAAATAAACTGCCCTCCCTTCACCAGAGGAATACAAGTTTGTAAATGCCAGAGTTTTAGACACAAAATGAAGGCCACCGGCTAAGGAAGCTAGCTGCCTAGGTTAGCCGTTCAAGATCAGAAAATGGCAAGTCTTCAAAAGCAAAGAGACATAAAGTCCTTTATATTAAAGCAAATCCTGTCACGAGTCCTTTGACAAACATCATTTATGTCTCAGGCCTCCTAAGGCCCGAGTAACATCTGATACTCCTTAGGCTGAGCCGGCTCTAATAGGAGTAGGTTCCTGTTTCCAGTTACAGCGTACCACTTAGAACTCTATTTCATTTGAGTCGTGTTTACAGGCTGTGACTATTACTTATTTGTCGTTTTTATGGTAATAGAAGATATTGTTTGTCTGTGATTCAATCCGAGCCAGGCTATTGAACAGTGCTGTGTCCACAGCAGCAGCAGCAGCGAAAAAGTGACCCGAGAGGGCCTTCCACTCTTGGCCTCGTTCGTTTTTCTCACGTGGCTTCAGTCGTGTGGGTCACGCAGGTCAGTGGGCACGAGTGGGGATGCGGGTCCCTCGCCGTCCTTCCCAACCACTACCGTGGTTCAGCGTTGCTCCACATTTCCAACACGCTTTGCAGATGAGCTGCATGTGATTTTTTCTTCCCTTTTACTTTAAGATTCAACACTGCAGCGTACACTGTCTGAAAAGACACAGCTTTGCCTTTTTTTGCCCTTTTTCCTTTTTTTTGGTCCTCTCATTTTTTTCTTCGTCCCCTCCCTTTTGTTCCCAGATTTTGGTTTAAGTATTTTTACCGGGTGCTTCAGGTACAAAAATAGTTAATTGCAGCTAGAAAATACGAAAGGTGCGTGAATTCTCAAGTCTCATTAACAAGGCCTATACAGACTTGAAAGGGGAAGGTCAACCACAGCCAGGGGTCAGAAAAGCTTTGTCCCACTCCAAACCTTGCAAAGAAAGGGTTCAAACACCCCCAGCCTGAACAGGGATAAATAACCCCCAGGGCTCACTGCCTCAAGTGACTGCACCTTAATTAAGCAGCAGGGCTCTTCTTCCCCCTAGTGGTTAATTACACAGCAACTGTTTCGCACAAGCATTTCATTGGGCTGCTTTTTTAACTTGCCAGCCTAATTTTCCTCCCATCCACATATTTTTCTTGCTATGTTTTATAACTTTCTCGATTTCTCCTAATGGCATTCGCCATAATTTGGCTTGTGACTTCGGGAAGCAGGAAAATGTGCTATGGATCGATAATACCTCGTATCTGCAACACAGCAATAGGATTTAAGGTTGGAGAGGTTTTTGCACGTATTCCACCCGTGCAAGCTGGATTTTTCCTGCAATGTTCACAGTAAGGGTTAAGGAACAAGGGTTTTTCTTTATTTATCAGCATCCCTGTTTGTATTGTAACTCCTGGAGTATGAACAGATATGAATATGCAGAAATATTAGACACCTCAAATCAACTGGCTTGTTTAATCTCCTTGAGATAAGAACTGAATTGCCTGGCTTTACAGATTAAACAAATACCATGTGAAATGCAGTGTAGTATTTCTTAGTGACAGAGGAAAAAAACCCTGTATTTTCCCCTGTAGTTCTTATTAGCAGTCTGGTAATGGGAGAGAATGCATCTATTGGTGCTAGTTCAAATCAAACATAAACCACTGTAGTGTCAAGTTCTTCTGAGGTTCCCTTGGTATAAAGAAAAGCAGAATTTTGAAATAAGAAGGTAATGTATGTTACCTAATTGAGCATCAGAGTACATGGTTTTTATTCCCAGTTTTACCACTGTGACTTTGGGCAAGTTGTTTAACTTGGTTCTTCTTCCAACTGATTTGTGAAGCAGATCTAGTGATGTTTAAGTATCTCATAGGCTGGTTCTACAGTTATATTGAAGGTGTATTCAAGAAGTTAATTATATTAAAGGTGGCCTATATAGTATGACATGACTACAACTCACAAGTTTATATCAATTTTTAATATTTTGAGCATTCATGACTTTTAAAGGTTGCGTTACGTATTTAGAGCAAATGCACTTACTATGCAGAATTCCTGTTTTTAGAAAATAGTTGGGGAATGGGAGACCACATCCTTTAAAGCACAGATTCACTCAGTTTGTATTAGCAAATCCTTAGGAACAACAAGGGCATTTTCATTCACAGGCTCATAGCTTTACACATCCCATGCTGTATCTAACATGTAACTGAGAGACGGGGGGTTCTTTTTGCTCAAGTATGGAACCTTTTCTAACCTACAGTTGAAGGCATTTGCTGGAGACTTCTGAAAATCAGTTGTTATCCCTTTTTGACTGCAATGGGGTCAGGATTAGCAGAAACAACAGATGCATCTTGCATCGCTGAGCATTTTTTGATTTGCATCTGAAAGTGGTTTGTGACAGGTCAGTAACCCAATGACTGTAATGTAAAACATTCATCAGGGTAAGACCTCCTTGTAACAACTGTATCCTTTTTCTTCCGTGTCTGGCTTGTATTTTTTTTAATTAAGTTACTGAGCTGTAGAATGGCCTGCATTCCTTCTATTCCTGTAAAAATGAAATGACTGACAGCTTTGCAGTGGCACATGGTCCTACCATTTGTTAGAAGAAGGGGCAAGATGGGATCCTACCAAATTTTTCACGTATTATATATAAGAAAAGATTGTTGAGCATGAGATAACTGTGTCTTACCAGGCAGTCTGTTACTGATCTAGTCTGATTTTACGTAGATCTGCACAAATTAAGCTAAGACCAAAAACCTAGCAGGAGTAGAACAACGTGTGAGTTTAGAAAAGTTGTATAGTACAATTAAGACTTTCATCAGATAAAACGTAATTTAATTTCCCTCCTCTTATTGTGTACTTGTCACAGCCAAAGACATACCTTTGAACAAAAGCGAGCTTTTTTAAAAATTATTTGCTGTATTAAGAAATTTCGAAAGTACAAAATTGCTGCTAATGGGAAAGCAAAATGAATCTGGGATTTTGAGCTAGCGCAGCATTCGTGCAAGTAATTAGCCTGTACAAAAGGAGCATTCATCTTGAAATGACAGATAAGCGCTAAGGACAGGACTGAAAACTGTAAGTATGTTAGCACTTTAAGCGAGAGCACAGCTCCGGCACTTGTTAGACTCATCAGCTGCTCTAAACAATATGGATCTTTGAAATGATCTCTGCTGAGATCTCTGCACTTTAGAGGATGATATAGTTGTTCGGTTTTACTTCTTCTGTTTTGTTTTTTTCTGTCAGAAAGTCCTTTCCGCAAAGAGTGGGCTTGTGCGGCTGCCAGCACACCCTTCTCTTTCCCCATGAGCAGACCCAGCGAGGGCTGCGGAGTCGCTGTGGGGAGCAGGGAACGAGGCTGCGGAGCTGGGCTCTGCCTCTCCCGATTGATGCACAAGCGAGGAACAGTATGTACAGCCGCAGCACAACTTTCCTCTCGTGGCTGTGCCTCTATCCAGGGCCAGGAAAGGCTCTTTGAGGTCAGCCAGGCTCCGTTCACGGTTCGGACACTTCAAGAACAGTTATAAAAGGCACGCTGTTCAGGTGGTGGTGGTAGCGGTTTCTCTAGGGTCGCTTTGCAAAGGGTTAACAGTGACAGAGCTGTAACAATGGAGGGTTTCATGTTGTGCGGACTGCATACAATAGAAATTAATTTGAAACCAATAAATGCGCTTTGCAAAGGACGCTATAAAAAGCTTGCATACCACAATAACTCGCAAACACTCGCTGACCTCGCTGAGGTTCTGACTGGTGACCTACAAGTTAAAAGCTCCATGAGCCATTTGAATCTCCGCTATTCATCTCTCTTCTCTCAGCTTGCTGTCTTTAAATGAAAGGCCAGATCCTCAGCAGCAGGAATTGGCTCAATTCTCGGGATCGGCTGAATCGTGAAGCACAAAGTATTTTTTCTTCGGTCGTGTTCCACACTGGCTGGATTTCCCTCCTAAGTGTTTGACATTAATCTAGTAGTTCTGTTGATTCCTGTGGAATGTATGAGAAACAGAGGTGCAGAAGGCTTGCATGACTTGTCCAGGATTAAAATTCAGGAGCTGAGGTATCCAGCTTCCTTCCTTAGAGTCACAGAAGTTGTGCTGGGAAGAGCTTTCCCTCATAAATGCTTTAGGAGTGATGGGTTAGAAACTTCTCATGATGAGGGAGTGAAGGGGCAAGGCTTGCTAGGAAATAGGAGCCTCAAGATGCAGCTCGTCGGGGGCTTCGTAAAAATTGGGAAATGGGCCGGGACAGCAAAGTAAAAGCAGGAATGGTGCAAGGTGAGAATGTCCCTCTGGGGGGATTCGGTGCCGTTCACCTTTCCTGCAGATAAAAACCACAGCTTCTGGACAAACTCACAAACCCTCCCACCTACCCAAAATTCGGGAGTGAGAAAGTGGAGTCTGTCTAGTGTGCTCTCCTCTGCAAGCTCTCGACTTGAAAGATAACCCCCGGGGCAGGACGGTGCTGTATTAGATCTGGGGCTGTGAGCCAGCCCAGCTCTGCTGCCACTTGATGACTCACTCACTAACTGCACTTTTAATTCTAACTGGTGTTTTCAGACACAACCAGCTATTGTTTTGGGCACAGTCCATTATCAAATGTGCTCTTTTTCTATTTACCAGATGAATACAAATGCTTTCTTAGAAGATCTCCGAAAGAAAAAGATGCCTCAGATACCTTTAAAAATTTCTGCTGGCAATTTCTGCAGGTTTAGATTTTGCTCGTTAAAAGAGGTTGTGTAATATTACTGTAATCAAAGGCTCTTTCATGGTGCTGGGGCAGGTGGGGCTTAATAGCCCTTGGTTTTGGTTTTGTATAGAAAAATGTCAGGTGTGACAGGTAGCTAGAGCAGTGATGAGTGTAACTTTTGACACTTAACAAGAATAGTTTCTTCCCAATGAATTTGTGTAAGTTGGTGCCTGTAGGTTTTTCTAGGCAATAAATGTAATTGCAATACACTGATTGTGCATATAAAGAGGTTTCTACTTACAGAGATGTTTTAATGCTAAAGAGAACTGTATTTACAGTTTCCCAATGGTTTCTGAGAGATAGAAGCCAAACTTTTTAGGAGCAAGTGGAGCAGAACACCTACTCTCAGGTGATTATTAGGGTTTCTTTGTATAAATCTCTCGGGATTCTGTGTCCACGGGAATCCCACTGTTGAGATTGAGGTTTTCTTTGCTGCTGTTAGAGCACATTTGGCAACAAACTGTCCCATCGGTCACACCAGGCTTCCCAGGTTTTTAAAGAATCAAGAGCTTTCTAAAGTTTTGTAGCAATATGTATCCAGCATTTAAAGTGCTTCTTAGGAACAGGACTCAAAGGACAGTTTTAACGGCAGAAAAGCAAATGGGAGCGGTAGTTTCTTACCCCAGCTCATTTTCAGTCCTGGAGAAGAGAGGGTGCCCCTGTTTTTAACAAAACAGGACAATATCATCAGCAGGTCAGTTCTTNGTTTCTGAGAGATAGAAGCCAAACGTTTTAGGAGCAAGGACAATATAATCAGCAGGTCAGTTCTCGGGTTTAGTCACGTGTAGCCTCTAATTTGGGAAAGAAAAATACTTTTTGGAACAGTGTGCTGGAAAGGTTGCTGAGTCTTTGTAGCCATCATGGCACTGGAGCATGGCAAAGAATGTGTTTGAAAGATGAGAGGAAAAAGAAAGTCTCCTCAGCCAGTGTTGGAAATAGGGAAAGAATAATTAGATGGAGAAGAGTGAAATGATGCAAATAGTTTCATTTTTTTGGTGGAGTAACCCTAAAGGCAAGTGTAGGCAGAAATTGTTTTTATGACAAAATCCCAGCTAGATACCCCAAAAATGCTAAAAGCCACCAACTGGGGAAATGAACGGAGAGACGTGTGCAGATTAATTAGATTGAAAAAATGTTTTGACAGCGTAAGCGAACATATGGAATGAATTGAGAGAACCTGATCCAGTTCCCCGTGCGTAAATGATGCCTTAGCTGTAGCTCATAAAGCAAATACAGATGCAAAAAAAAAAAAAAGGAAAAAAAGCCCCCTTTCCTATCCCCTCCCCTCAGTAAACCCCAATCCATTGCCAGATGGCAAATAAAAGTTTGAACTCAGTGACTAAACGCGGGGAAAGCTGTATGTTCAGCATGAATGTGAAGAGAAATCAGCTGAATAAATCTGAATTTTGCTCCTTGAAGGAAGTGGTGCAGTTCAACTCAATATTGTGTCAAGTACGCAGCAGAGCGTCAGGATATCCTGTGCGGATGCTTGTTCTTCAGCTTCTGTCTTTTACGCTCCCCTGTCCAGATGACTCCTCCTGCTTTCTGTCCAGCTCATTTCTTTTGTTGTACAAGTTAGTGTGGAAACACACACCTGCCCTGCCTGCCCCGAAGCTTTTAGCACCTCAGATGGAGGGTATATCCCTATCTGCGTGAGCTGGATTTAAAGCTGTCTTGGGTTGTCAGACGCAGACGTTGTGAAGCGGACATACGCTTCATGCAGAATCTGTCCAAGCCCATGTGAGGGTAAGTGCTGCTGAACTGTGCCCCGGCTCTGGTGCACAGTGCTCAGGTGGTGCCCACAAACTGTCGATTCATGACACCCAGTGCCAGCAATCGGTGAAACTGAAACAGGAGCTAAACACTTGGGCTCTTTCCATTGCCTGGGTAAGGTGAAACGCCCTGCTAAGCTGTCAAGTTTGCATCCAAGCAGCTTTGGGCACGAAGAGGTGCCAGCGATGGAGCCCTCACAGAGCAAACTGCTTAATTATTTGATAGTCAAAGGCAACTCAGGGGAGTGCAGAGTCAAATCAACAACAAACCAACCTATATTTAGTAGCAGTGCGGCTGGAGCTTAGACCCAAACATAGTTTCCAGCTGATAGATGATGTGGCAGTCATAGCTGACCCTCATCCCATGCTAAATTTGGTCTGCGGAATAAGTAATTAATACCATCGCTAGCATGACAAGCCACCGTTTACAACAGCTGCATTGCCACTGCTGCTGCTCTCATGGCTTTGTCTGTGGGTTGGCCAGCTTGGCTGAAGCACAAGCTCTGGGTGACACTGAGCTATGGTGGCCACCGTCTGACAGTCCCTGTAGCCACTGAAGCAGAGTACAAGTAGGGTGACGCGGTACGGTGGCCTCATCTGCTCTTGTCTCTACTGTTACGTGATCTCTTTTCCATTTGTTCGTCTCTGATACTGAGGAGTGAACACGGTGCAAGGCAGGTTGAGTGATGTGTTAATGAGGCAAGCTGGGCTGCAGTAGGACCGAGAGCTCCCTGTACCATCCACAGAACAAACTTAGGGACAAACCTGGAGTTTACAAACTCTGTAGACAGGCCGGACCAAAGCTGGGGGAAAGCGATGGGCACAGCCTATTTCAGAGGGAGGTAACTGAAAATTAAAGGAGTAAATTACGGGTCCCACATACCTCAGGGAATCTGTTGCAAATGTTGTGGATCCTGATTCAGTGCTTGAACCAGGAAACTACCTTGTCTCAGTATTGAGGATCCATCCAGTTGACTGGTTGGATGGTTTAGGGGTAGAATAATGTTGGGCTGCTTCTAAGCCACCTGTCTGATTTCCCTTCACCACAGTAACAGCCTTTAATAAACAAACGCCTAAAACATTCCGCTTAGATGGGCCAGGACTGATACGTAACGCATGGATAGTGAGATTTGAGAGGCCAGTGACTTTTCCTCTAAGACAGACTTGAACTCAAGTCCTGAGCTGGTGTCCTGCTGACTGGACCTCTGTCCTTCTGTCCTCCCTCCTCCTCTGTGGTCTCACAGACAGACAGACAGACAGAAACACTCTCTGTGAGGTTTGATATGAACACAGAAATCGATGTTGGAACAGAGCGAAAGGAAAATACAAGCTTGTGTGAAATTTTCCACCTTTTCACTAAATGAATGAAAGCCAAATTTTCACACTTTGGTCTTAGGTGTGAAATTTTTGCTCAGCTCTAATATTTATCCATAATGTGTTTTAAAACTTGGCTCGCTCCATTGAGAGTACCACAGAGAATTGAGTTACAGATTTTGGGCTTTGTGCATGCTGCCAAGATCTGCCCCTATAACTCAAATAAATTTAAGGGGAGAAAAAAAAAAAACACTAGAAAAATATTGTATATCACATGCTTGCTTTATGCAGTCATATACCACTAAAAAGTAATGTTCTGCTAGGGCTCTGTTACATAAATACATCCATGTAACTCCTGTAAGCATAGATAAGATGAATTTTGCACCTCCAGGCTATCGAATAAGCAATCCCTAAATAAAAACCTACAAGAAAACAGCAGCCTTGCTTGCAATTCTTAGAAATTTAAAAAGTATTTTCTTGAACATCAGCATTTCAAGCAATCTATTTATTCCCCTCACATCCAAATATATCTGTGACTTCGTAAATGATGTTAGTTAGCATCTGTTAGTCTCATGTGTTTGGAATAGCGATGAGTGAGAGAGAGGTTCTTCACTGTTGAAGAACAGTAAAAATTATTACATATAACCTTATTTACTTTGTTATGAGAACCTAGAAGTGTAGCTAAAGTCAGCCTGTTAGTTTGAAGGTACTTACACCTGCTGAATTCTGCACATCAGAACAAATCCGGTGGGGAAGGATGTTCCTACGTGTCAGTTTATTGTGAATAGGGTAGCTTTTCAATTATTTTCCTGTGATGCTGGATCTGGGACAGCAAAGCTGTACCGAAACACCAGAGTCAAGACTGGCCTGGGTGGGAGTCTGCGTGATGTTTTCAGGGTAGCAAAGTCAAAATTTGTGTTTCAAAGCTCTGTGTGCTTCAGAAATTGAGGCTGAATTTCTGTGCGTACACTCATATCGTTCTCAGGAATATGAGAAGCACATTTGCTGGTATGGATTTCTCGTGACATTTGGCTGTAAGCGTGGCAGCATTTGGTCACTTGGGGCTTGTATTGCCACAATAAAAATGAATGTAATTTCCTACTTTTGCATAAGTACTAAAGTGAGGTGAATTACCAGCTTCAGCTTGGGAAGAATAGTAAGCCATGCATCTCATCCCAGCTTGTTCTGAGATTTCTGAATTAGTTACGTGATAACTTATGGCCCCAAACTGGTTTACAACAGGGTTATTTTCCATCATTCCCATCTCTCATAGGCCATTCTTGGTGCGACAGAACCATGGCTGTCGCTGGACAAGCCAGAAACCAGCAGCATTCTCAGAGAAAACTTATTTAATTTGCATTTGCATTGCTGTAGCTGGACTGTGGTATGGCCACAGGATTTGGGGAGCTTTGCCGTGTGCTTTTGTGCGTGCAGCCCAAGTGCTTTCAAGCCACTGAAACTGGACAGTAAAACCTGAGATGATATGTGGTTGTTTTCACTGTTCATGCTAGGTAAAAGTCCAGAGATGTCTTGGAAGTATTGAAATAAGTGGGGAGAACACAGCTGGGAAATTGCATTTAGCCTTAATGCCTCATCCATCTAACTTTGGATACAATTTTTAAAGTACCTAAGTAAAGCAAAATCCCGAATTCTTGAGGGGACTGATGTTCCCCAGCTCATTAATTTCAATGGGATTTAGTTAATTGACTTCCTTACCTGAGGCTGATGTCCCTATATCTGTTTTCTCATTCGATGTATGCTTTTAAGGGCCTGCATCCCATTAATTTTCAGTAACATTCAGCCACATAAATCCTTGAGTGACTACTGAAAATCAGACTCAGGGACTGTTCCCAAGTGGTCTGATCTTCCCTGGCTCCCTCTGTGGTCCCAAGGGTGATGGGGTCCTCTTGTGGGATGAGCAGGATCCTGCTGGGATTTCCCTGGGTTTTCCCAGTTTTCTTCAGGGTTCCTGGGAGATCTGCTGCCTCTTGAGGCCACCCTGATATCTCAAACTTATCCCCTGCCCCAAATGATGCTGAAGAGCAGAATTCAGCCACCAGTACGGAATGAATTGGAACAAGGACTGACCTTCCCAGCTGGGTCACCCTTCCAGCACCCAAATGGCACCTTGTTGTGCAATACTAGTGGGTCCTGGAGAATTTGGTTCCCTGGGCCTGTGATCCTTCTGTCCCAGGCAGGGTAACCCTGTTTAACCAACTCTCTCCATGGTCAGCAGAGTGTTTACTGGCTTGTATCTGTCTCAGCTTTGACACTCTAACAAAAGGTTAGAAATCATGAATGCATCCCTTTATTTCTGCTCCACAGTGCCTCTCTTTTTTTTCTGTGTAAACCCTTCACTTGCCTCTTGCCCAGCCTTTAGAAATGATGATCAAATGCGAACTTTCAGGGTTTATTTATAGCGTAGCCTTTGTGGAAAGAGAGAAAAGAAATGATTAAAAAGCAATTTTACAAAATATTTTGTTTTAAGAGAGAATTCATTGTGTTTAAATCACTCTATTCATTGTATGTCTAGACCGGCAAACAAAGAAGATAGAGCGTCATTCAAGTTAAGATTGTGAAATTCTTGGTGACTGGAATTATGGATTTGGATGTCAACCCTCAAACGAACTATTTCTGAACAGCAGTATTATCACTTCACTATATTTAAGGCTTTGTTGCAGACAGAACAGTGCACAAGGTTGATCTGATTCAGTAACGCGATTCTAATGTTCCTTTGTTTCTGATTTCGTTATAAATTCATATTTTCAATGTTCTGTTCCCCTTTGTCCCCAGAAAATTGTTGAAAAGACTCTCCTCTGGGAGTAAAGGTTTTGTTCAAACTAACAATGACAAAACTGACTTGAAAAACCAAAAAAACACAACAACCAAAAAGCAAATTGAGAGAGGGAATTCATTTCGGATATTTTGAGCAACGTAGAATGAGTGAGTTGTTTGAGATTGCTGGCGACAACATGTTATTCCACATGACAGTGGTAATTGCTGTGAGACCTTAATGCTGTGGGTTCTCAAAGAGCTGTGTATTTCCAGTAGATTTAAAAATACAAAAGTATTTACCTGATAAACTGGAAAGATTGCTTGGGCATCTCCCTCCTTAGCTAAACATGTATAGATAGGTGAACCAGCAGAAGATAAGCAGCAGTCAGGCCTTGTTCCCTAGTTTAGGTCAGGCTTTGAGGGACCAGTTTTTCTTTAGGGACCTGTCCTGCTCCTGGCCCCGTCAGATATTCATGTAGGTTGGAAAACACCCTTCAGATCATCGAGTCCAACCATCAGCTCAGAGCAGCGACTCCCTGCCTGCCCGCAGAGGATGGGGTCTCTGTGCCGGGGCTTTCAGGTCTGGGGACGCCTTGCAGGGAGCTCAGGAGGTTTTCATCAGCCCTGCAGAGACTTGGCCGGCGGAGTCGGCGCTGGTGTCTCTTCTCTCTTGAACCAGCCTGAAGAGACCTGGACTTAGATGAGTAACAGCATAAAAATAAAACCTGAAGATACGTTTATCTGAAAAGGCTGGCTTATTTCCCAAAGAAGCAGTGATGTATTTTTGAGCACTGGAAGTTGTAAGAGGCCCCAGAGCAAAGCAGAACGTGACTGCGTAGAGTCTTTATGGCAGAAGCAGAATGTGTCCTGGGAACGTCTGTGGCTGTTCTCTTAACGCTGCCCAGAACGGGGCAGCAGCAGACAGGCCCTGTGTGTGCACAGAGGGGGTGAGTAGCAAAGTTTGGCCCTCCCTTTCGTTTATCTGACACCTGAGAAAAAAAGTGGATTTGTCTTAGTTTGGGTTTATTTTTTTGTGCTATCTCCAGGGCAACTCAAAAAGAGATGTAAAGCAGGGAGCGGGTGACTCTTCCCATTAGTAAGAGTGCTTCGAGGGGCTTTGCCTTTGCCTTATGTTTTCTGTAAGACAAAACTATCTGTAAAAGCAGTGTTGATTGTAACAGAGGGAAATGTCTTTTACTTTGAGGTTTTATTTTCTGTGTGTTCATTCGGTTTTTTGGGGTAGCCTCTAAATGCAGCTGGCCATGTAAGGGAGTAGTAAAAGATAGGCTGTTGTAAACAGGAGCAATGCTTGAGCTAGTATCACCTGTTAAAGAACAGGGAATAAATGCCCATTTCTCGTAGTGGGAAATACATCAGCCTTTCTATGTCAGTATTTTGATCTGGCCGGTGTGCAGAGACTCACTGCCAGCAGGCTCACGTGTCCCAGAGGAAAGAACACACTATCTCGCTGGAAGTGTTATTTCAAGGGTGTTTCTTGGGGAATCAAAGTCCAATCACGTTCTGCACTTATGAAAGAGTATGGGTGTACGAGTTGTGTGAGTGCACAGAAATACTCCTTGCTGTTTCATCGGAAGCCCTAGCAGAGTAAAATCCTGGCTGCGCCATCACTCGCACTGCTTTTTACTTTGGTAGAGCTACGTTTTTATCCAGTATTAACCCCCTGAAGTTGACAAATGTAGAAGGTAGGTGTTCCACGTTCTAGCAGCGCATTTGGACCAGCATTATAAAAGGACGTGTTGATGCTGAAGGATGAAGCGAACATGTCCAGAACATGCCAGGTAATACTGCAGGTTCAGCCCGGCAGGCAGAGCTGGGGCTGCCAGTGGCGCTGGCACACGGGTGGCATCCCGGGCACCTTGTGCCTGGCTGAGCAAACCCTGCGGTGCACGAGAGGAGTATCTGCTGGCTTCAGGGGCAGCCCACTTACCTCCTGGCATTTGGGTCATGGTCAGAGTTCTTAAACGCAGGGAAAATGGGAAACTAGGTACAGTCTGCCAGTCATCTTGCTTATCCTCAGAGCCTCCCTGCCTGTCCTGGGCCAGTGAGACTGTGCTTATGTTCCTCACGTATATTGTAAAGTTCTAGTAGATCCTCAGCTGTATAATGCTGGATTAGTGGGAAGCAAAGATTTTACTACAGCAGATATTACAACCTCTTAAATCATCCAACCTTTTTAAGAATTCAGCCGTAGCAGTTGACTAGATGGCTTCCAGCAGCAGCGCAGGCTGAGTGTTCTCCAGGGGTCATCCCAATATTCTCACAGTGTTGTGCTTGAGGCACTAACCTTAAAACAGATTAGGGTCCTGCCTAGAAACTGTGAACATTGATACAGATTTAGTCAGACACCGATTCTTGAATCCGGATCTTTTGTGTTTGACACTGTTCCATCTGAAAGCTATTGCTTTAATGCTCCTTGTGAAATACCTTCCACTGAAAACAGCCTATGCCTGCTGCCTCCGCCCTTGCCTGAGAGCTTGATCCTCTGTTAATGTCGCTGATGAGTGTCTCATTCCAGCAGGATTGCTCAGGAGAATCCACAGAAAATCAGAATCTGACCGAGATCAGGAAAGGAACCAAATTATTTGGTTCTCTCCTTTCCACATGAAACTGTCCCAGCGACTCCTTTTACAGGAGATTCTGCAAGATCCCTTTGTCTGACTTGGCTTTGGCCAAAAGCGGCGCAGGATCAAAGTCCGTCTCTGACACCTTTATACCAGAATGGGAGGGCAGCTGTGGGCTCTGTAACAGGACTTTGCAAGTTACACTTTGCTTCTGGAGCGCACTGGAGTCCTCCCTTGCTGCAGGGAATTGATACTTTATGATTAAGGCATCTCATGTAAAATATTTTATTTGAGAAATCTCCCCTCCAGGGATGCAGTGTTGAACATTTCCTTTGGTTAATGTAAATAATAAAAGATAAGTTGGTTCTGCCTTGGACTCCGAGTAAGAAAGAGGAACAGATTTTGGTTTACTGAGGGGTCTGCTGTACTTTATTCTCATGACTACTATATAATGGGATTGAACATAATGTTATGCCATGTGGCTTGTTCAGCCGAAACAAAATACATCAGTAATGTTCTGATTGGCTTTGAAACATCTTGTTCTTGTCAAAAAGTATTTTAAATCAAACCAGGCTTTTCCGATTTGTGTTTGTCTTTTACTAGGAGGCCATGGCGAAAATGGGGAAAATTGGGAGAGTCGTGCAGCCTAACCATGAGCATAAAAGGTAATCCCAACTTTGTGAGAATTTGCTGAGAATGTCTCTTTATAGCCTCGCTTGAATGCGGTAGTATTTATCACCCAGATTGTTTAAGGGTTCTCTGGGTATCCCCCTCTTTCCCCTGGCTGAGGGCGGTCGTCAGCTGTCACTCAGCCCCTGCCAACCAACGCCACCGGCAGCGCCAGGGACGGGGTCAGCGGTTCGAAGCTGCCAGGCGGTGAAACCGCCCTGAGCGGCGCTTCCAACCCCGATTGCGGTTTCCGGCTCCCTCAGACCTTCGCATAATTCCGCGTGTGTTTCGTCCAGCGAGCCGCACGATCCCCACACGCCCGGCGGACGGGGGCGGGTTGGGGCCCGGGGGTTGCGGGGCCGCTCCCGCCCGCGGCGGGTCCTTCGGCGGCAGCGGCGCACGGGCACCCCCTGGCGGCCGCGGGCGGTTCCGGGGGTGCTGGGGCCGCCGGCAAAAGGCGCTCGCTCCCCAAAGCGGGTCGGGGTGAATGGCCGGGGAGCCCTGAGCTCTGGGGCTCTGCCAGCGGGTGGCAATGGGTAGAAAAGCAGCGAAGGCCCAGGGTTTACCCGCTCCCGTCGCCGGGGACTCTGGAAGAAAAACTGTCTGAAAATCAAAGCTGGCTATAGGGTAAGCAAAAGGTATAATTATAATTTCAAAATCACTTGTTTGGGTGGAAGCTCAACTCTGGCAGCATACAGCACTCTGATCCTGCTTAAAGTTGTAATTAGGAAAGAGTGAAAGCTTCTTTGATGCTAAGTGAAGGAAGTAAATGTATATTACAGGGGATTTAAATCTTAAAATCTCAGGCTTTGTTGAAATTAACTTTCTCATACAGATTTTATGACAAGAAATATGAAGTATTTTTGAAACTTGTGGAGCATCAGAAGGAGTATCGCTCCATCATGAACAGCGTCTGATCCAGAGTCACGTCATCAGGGAACAGCAGGGATAAAGAATTTCCAGATCCTTATGATGAGGGTCATCTTTTCTTACTGTACTGTCCTTGGTAAAAATATAATTTTATCTTGTAAGGTGTATATTTCAATGAGAAATAATTTAATGAGAAATAAAATGCACTCACTTCATTGTGAAGCGCTGGTTCTTTTCTGTCAATAATCCCTGCACCCCAGTGAAAAATCATTTGCTACAGTCAGAGAAGACAAGACAATCGGCCACAGGTACCCAGTGCCGGTATTTACAGACTGGCCACAAGTGGGAACAGCACAAGGAGCATCACTGACTCAGATGGATTGAAGCCCTGCCCTTTTGTTATGCTTTTCACAGGTAACTACACCTGGTATCACGCATGGTCCTTTAGATTTTAATATCTGCTACAGCTAAGGCATAAAACAGGATCTCCATTGGATTTTTTTTTTTTTACACTGATTATAGTACTTCTTTGGTGGTTGATACTTGAGAATCACTTATGCAGCTGTGCAGTCCTTTTCTTTCTGTTTTCTTCTGTTCCCTGCTCTCTTTTTTTCTGCCTCCATTCTTGCAGCGCAGTCGTTTTGCTATCAATAATTTGTGCCGTTTTGTCTTTTGCGAGTAACTCGCCCTCAGTGCACATTAATCACTGCAGATGCGAAACGGCCCACTGTTGACACTGAAAGACTAGGCTGAGCAGACACAGTTGCTGAAAATATGTTCATAATGCAGGTGCATTCCTTCCATCCTGCCAGCTGCCTTGCGGGGAGTCAGCCCTGCAACAGCCCAGCTCTCCCTGCCTGTTCTCATGGCGTTGCTGCAGCCAGACCCAGCTCGGAGCGCGTCCGTCTGCACAGCTCGCCAGCTGCGGAGCTGAACTCTGCGACCGCAGGTACGGAGAATGCAGAGGGAGAGAGAGTTTTCCTTCCTTAGATTTGCATTTGTCAGTGCTCAGAAACCTTCCTGGCTGTCTGCTGGCCAGATTCACGCAACAAAAGGCTTATATTTGTTCCCAGGTGATTTTTGAAGGCTGTACTGGACTGTTAGTCCTACAAGGGTCTGCCAGGCTCACAACCACAGGTCACAGCAAAACAGAGCTGTGGAAGTAAAGAGTTTGGATGCTCTGGTTGTATACAGCAAAAATGTTTCACCTCTCACAGTACAAATTGTTTTGATCTTGCCAGATCCAAGCACTGGCAGTGCTTTCAGTGAAGTTCTCTCAGAAATGCTTTCCCTGCCATTTGTCTGTTCCTTCTTAATCAAAGATACTGTTCTGTTTAAAAAGCAAAAACAGGGACCCCAACTGATTAAGAAGCGAGGGGTAACAGAAGAGTGTACTCAGATCAAACACAACTCTGTTATCAGTCACAAAACGAGAACCCTTTTTTGCTCCAAACTGCTGTTCTCTCGGTGAGCCTGTATTATGCAAGAGAAACAACCAACAGTCCCTTTCCACGGAGTCAGTATTTATAGAAATGGACTCCCTTTTTATACTTAGCTTGATAGAAATACCATTCTTTAATATTGGCATAGGCTGTAATTCCCAGTTAAATGCAAACAGAAGTTACACAATAAACAAACCTACACTTAGAGAACTTGGAAAATAATAGTTTCTGGGTTTTTTCATGTTAGTAGTCAGCACTCAAAAACATCTGGCAATTTTTTTTAAGAAACAATGCACTTCCTGCCTTGTCGTTCATGGAAAAGCAATTGTTGCCATTTCCAAAGTACCCATTGTTAAGAGAAACAGCTTTACAAGTTCAGGGATATAATTAGAGACAATGAAAGTTGATGGAAATAAAATGAAAAAACATCATAACAAAAAGAGTATAACAAGCAAAACAACAACTGCAACATTATGGTATACCGTAGCTTACAATTCAAGGGCACAATAAAATATGTCAACTGAAAACACAAAGAAGGAAAAAACAGTTGGAGACCAGTGTATTGTGAACAATAAATATTCTTAAATTTTAATATATCTATTTTAATATACAATTCATATGTAAAAATGAAGTCCACTGACTCCAAATACATACCAAATGTCCAGATTGTACGGGGACAGATTGTCTGGCACTGCAGCAGCATTTTTAACTCTTTGCAACGCAACACAAACAGACATGCACACACACACCCCAACTTCAGCAAACTTTCCGTAAACTTCCTGCTATTTTTATCAGCATCATAAGTTTGGCCTTGATTTCTCTGGCTGAACTGGTACCAAGTCTTACAAGGAAATCACAAGGAGTGTATGAAGTCTAGAAAGGAAACAAATAGTCATGCTGACTTTGTTAAAGCTTAGATGGATGCTCTTCAAGGAAACTGTGTACCTCGCCTGGGCTTACATGAAATAGTTATATAAAGATTTGTTCGCATTTCTTGCATCATTGTTAATGCTTTTCTGCTCTTGTAATATTTTTATTCTAAGCCAGTGTTACTACCAGTTCCATGTTATCCTTTTTAAAATCAGGACTGCACTCATTGCAGAGCTGTAAAAAATCTGTATTCCAGTGGATATAGAATCAGCTGGGATAACACAAAGCGTGGATACAAGATTTTGTAGTGATACTACCTAACATTCCTTGCATTATACAAGACTTGGCAAATTCTACCGTTTGTTAAGTTCTCAAATTAAAATGTTATTCAAATTGAGCCAAAATGTAAAATGTTAAAGCTCAAGAGTTCTACAACTCTTCAGCTGCGAGTTGATTTTCATTGTGATTTTAGGCTCTGTTCGTAGCTTCAGGCGTTTTCAATACAGGCACTTTGTATGAAAGATAAGTTACAAAAAAGTGCAGCATGAAAGAATGTAGTAAGTGTATAGTGTAAAACCAGCCTTCTGAGCACTTGCACACTGAATCACTTGGCCATGCCAAGAATTGCTGCGTCCTGCTTCAGCCTTTGTCAGCAGCAGAATGACAAATCCATCATAGGCTGCCCCAAATCAAAGAGAAGGCTGTCATCGCCTGATGAAGTTTGGCCGAGGAATCCAGGTTTGAGTCAGTCAGGACTCTGACAGCATGCTCTGAGCTGCGGACCTTGCCATATTTACCCCATTAGATGCAATTTGCTGACAAATATTTATCATGCAAATTAAAAGAAGGGAAACAACACCATGTCATCAGCTGTACCGAGTGTCCTACAGAGAGGCCCAGGCTTTGTGTCAAATGGAGAAGACAAGCATATGATTGTTCCAAAGGAGCAAACAGCAACTCTTAGGAAAAAAATCCATACAAGACCGCCCCAGGTGAAGATTCCTCGCAAGGCAAGAGTCAGGAATAACGGCATGTCGTAAAGGTAATCTGCAAACTAAATATTCACGTAAGTTATGCTGTTTTGTTTTCTGATGCCCTGCAGTTCTTTCAACTGAATGTGACTCTTAAGCACTTTCAGATTCACATCTCTCGAATGCAGAAACTTTCTGTGCTGTCCAAATCCACCTACGCCGTTCACTTATTTTGCGGTATCTAGATGATATTCCAAAAGGAATCCACACTCCCCCAGCACTTCAAAAAGAAAATATTATGCTAGACATTTAATCCTTTTGGAAACTGGGCCTTAATGGCTGCACTGAATATATGCTCATCTTTAAAATCTGACATCAAGTGTAGGCCACAAATGCTTGAAAATGAGGCCTCAAGTCTCGCCTTGGTGTGGACAGGAACTGCGTGATTGTTCTTCTTCATTAATGCTAGTTTGTTGGGTTGGAAAATAATATTCCCCTCCACAGTGCTTAGTTTAGTCCATAGATTGAACCAGACTCCACCATCCTTTCAGGCTCCTACCAGGATGTGACAAGAGAGTAAGATTCGCTTTGGTGACATTCTACACCCTGTCAGGAACAGGCCTCACTTGTGCCTTCAGCCCTCATCTCAGTGGTTTCCACTGCCTGTCACATCTCTGTACCAGCTCTTACCAGCTGGGATTCCAGCTTGAAGGAAGTGCAGAGCCAGCATGGGCCGTTTGAATTTGCCATTATCTGGGGGAAAAAAACAGCTCCATTCTAAGCTGGAATCTGGTTTGAAATTTTAGAGGGAAGTTAAAATCCTGGAGTTCCCATCCGAGTTCAATTTTGAAAGTTCTAGCCTGAACCTTTACTAGAAGGTGCTAGACCCAGAAGTGGGTTGTCACACTTCCACCATGGTATTGCCCGTAATTGCATAAAAAGGTAATTCACATAATGATAGAAACTGCTTTTCATTGCTGGGTCTCTTTCAGTCCTCTCTGTGTTATGCACTACTAACTGGGTAAATGTAGATCTAGAACTACTTACAGGTCGAGGTTGCCCTGAGAAACGCTTGTTGTAATCTCTGATGTCATGTACAATTTGTTTGCTTGGCTTATCTTGTTGCTTCTCACAAGAGATATTATCCAGAAGAACCACCTTCATAAGAAAAGATTGGTATTAGCATGGTGTATTTTAACCTCCATTATAAAGGTTCGTGTTCTGTAGGACATCTCTTCGTAGTCTCTCTCTTGCAACTGGACCTTTGTCCAGCTCCGGCAGTTCCACAATAGCAAGAATATTTTCCTTTTATGATCTCCATCATCCTTCCAGTCAAACAGGCAGCCTCAGGCTGGGGTCAGATGGGATTAGGAACTTCCATATTGCTTTTTATGGAATGTTCTCACAGAGATTAAATAAATTATACAAAAGTAAAATGCTAGAGGCCTGTTCAATTATTTTGCAGAGTTGCCTGACGTGGCATGTCAAATGACAAATGAGAATGGCTGCAGGGTCATTCAAGTCTAAATAGGTTTGAAATGCTACAGAAAATCGGAAGATAAATAAAGTTGAGCCTAAGAGTTGAAGCTTGTCATTTGGTATGTAGATGCAGATGTCATTTTGTATGCAGGCATGAGCAAGGGAGGCAAGTCTTACCTTTTGTCTGCAGAGAGGGCAGGTTATGGCTGCTAACCAGGGACTGTGTTTCCAGTATGTGATCAGACAGGCACCTACCAAAAAAAAAAAGAGACGTGCAAATATATTTCAAATATGTTTGAGGATATTTAACGTTTACAAGGAAGTTATCAGTAATAAACCCTCTTCTTTCTACAACTCTGTAAAAATTAATGTAATTCTTTGCTTTCGTTTTAAGATGTGGTTTTACTCTGCAAAGTGATTGTGTAAAAATGGAGCCTTAGCTCTCTTACGTTGGTAAATGCAGAGATACATGAACCTCCTAAAGGCGACTTTGATTCCGTTTCTTTTCCTGTCAATAGTGTCTTATTCCTGGAGCTCCCTGGGCTGCGGTCGAGTCACTCAGGAATACAGGCCCCCTCAGAGCACGGCACTGGCTGCTGCGGACAAAAGCAGCGCAGCTGCATCAAGGTGAAGTTCCACCAGAGCCAGTTCGGCTTTTACTGGTTATGAGGCCAAGTTACCCCAGATAAACCAATGTGCACAGCCAGGGGATGGCCTGGTGGTGCAGACTTGTGCTGACACAATATGTATCTTGGTGATGAAGTGTTGTACATTGGGCTTTTTATCCATTTGCCTTTTTTTCTTAGTATATTTCAACTCTGTTACCCTTCGAAACTGTGTCACTCTGGAAGAGCGAGTTGCTGCTTTCTGGTTTATTCTTCTTACCTAAATGACTGCTAACTAATTTCCAAATGCAACATCATCTCTTCTTACATTAAGGTCCCAGGTGTGAAAGAGGGCAGAATCTGAGGACAATAAGATCAGACTGCGCATATAGCTGACAGCAGCAGTTGACATACATGAATGTCAGTGCTGGCACTAACAGCAAAAACAGCAAAGCATATATAGCAGCTAATCCGAAGCAGCACAGCTTGACTTTCAGCTCCTGGGCGCAGTGTGCAATGTGACAGGTCAGGAAAAAAAATCTGTTAACGTTGGAACTGATCAAATTTGACAAGGACCTCGGTGAAAACAGAAGCAGAATGCTGTGCTGCCATTTTGATGGAATTGCTTTATTGAATTGAACAATGCTCTTTGTTCTTAAAAAAAAAAACAAAGACAAGTAGTTTCTTGTAAGCAGTATTATAACAGGAACCCTCAGTGTGGGGTTTTTCTGCACCCAGACTTTGTCTGCTGTCACTGGAAAGGGGAATATTGGAGAAACTGTGTTTGAAATCAAGTGTTAAAATGTTCATGATGCTACAATATCAGTTATATCTTGTATACTAAGACTAGAGATGTTAAACTTGGCCCAAGGATATTTTTCATGAACCTCTCTCTGACTTGTGCTTTTTGCTTTTGTTTCCATTTAAGTGCAGGGTTTTTCTTTATGACTCTTCTGTTTTGTTTGCACATACAGAGCAGTTGGCTGGGCACATGGCTGTGTTTGTATCTAAATCCTCACGTGGTATCTATAAACTCAGTCTGGCAGCCAGCTTCCAGCTTTCGCTTGACCTTTTGTGTTTGACAAGGGAACTGCTTCGACCCACTGGGTCCAGATCCTGTATGGTGATCCACATGGCTGTATCGCTGTGCCTGTGGTGACAGTGAGGCACCGGTGGATTCCATGGTTCTTCAAGGGCCTCCAAAAAAGAAGCCCGTGGAAATGAGAATTTGCTGTATCCTTTGTTTAGTAGAACAGGAAAGGAAGGGCTCCTCTGAAGTTGACCTATTTGTGCGTTGGTGCATTTTTTCATAAAGCAGACAAAATCCTGTTTTAATCCAGCCTTCTGCACAGCCTTCCAAGGCAGTCTGTAGGTTTCTCTAAAATACCTCTGTGGTTATTGTTAATTAGAAAAAAATAATATTGCTCAAGGATCGCTTTTCAGTTGAACTTCCTGAACATATGGTTCAAACTGAAGCTGAAAACGAAAACCTCAGGACAAACTGTATGAATTACTACTAATAATAAAATCAGACATTTTTTATAAGTCCACATTAATCTTCTTTAAAAGCTCTGGGTTGACCACATTTTTAAAATAAAACTTTTACCAGATTGGAATTTATTAAGAGAGCTCAGCATTGCCTTTGCTCTATTCCACAGGGCATCAAGAGAAGTTTTATTTCAGTCACAACAGACTTAGATCTAGGCAGAATGGTTTTGATAAGCCCAATGTAAAGTTTTATTGGTTAAAGACATGAAAAAGAGACATGTTACAGAGAATGATTCTACAGTATAAACGTAGTCATAACATATATAATGCACTGCACAGAAATCAGTGCTTCAGAGTGTAAATGATGATGTAGTTGAGGAAAGTAAAGCCTGGCTAAATATATACAGCTAATAATAACAATATATACCAAGCTTGTATATGGTATTTCTCATCTACAGATCTTAAAATAAAGTCCATATCATTATGTCTTATTCACAGATGAAAAAGGGAAAATTAACCAGGCCAGAGAACGAGTCAAGTTGATGATCTTTGTTGTTATGTCTGTCCTTGTACTTGAAACTATAACTTCTGTGACATTATTTGAAACACGTTTTGGGGCCATATGTTCACTCTTTGTCCTGGAGTGAGTTGTCCTTTTCCTGTATGTTATACAACAGTGTTATAAAAACAGGAAACAACCTGAAGTATTAAATGGTGTCACTCATGAGGTAGATGAGCCCTATGAAGTGTCCCCAGCTGTTGGTGATCCACTGGTCTGGTGTCATTTCAGAGGCTGCAGATAGTGGCAGTGGTGAGTTGTGCTGTGTGAGCATCATTTCAATCTAGAGAAAAATGACGCTTCCTAAAGATAAAAACGTGCTTTTATTGCACCAGCATTAATAACACAGCCCCTTGTTCTCATTTATGCTTGGGTTGTTTTATAACACTCTTAACATGATGAAAAATGTGAAAAAGGCTTGTAAATTTAACTTGAACTTGCTTTCAGGTCTCTGTAAAATGCCGGAGCAGTGGAAAGGAGCTTTATGTTTCTGGCCAGTATTTTCTGATGTGTCTTGGCTGTTGCAGTAGCAGATGGTGCTGCCTGCCTGCCCCTCTGCCAGAGATCACTGAGCTCGTGCTGCGCAGGAGCCCTGAAGTACCTCTGGGGGTGACAGCAAGGAAACCAATAAGCTGCTGAGGGAGTGACGTTGGGAATTTCACCTGTAAATTCACTGGATGATGTATCTCAGAGGTCTGAGAAAAGCAGTGCTCAGTCCAAGTATGCTGGTCTTATCTTGCTGTGTTTCAAAGCAGGCGCAAAGCTCGCACTGGTGCTAGTGGTGCAGAATGTGGGCTTTAACAATCCCAAAATCCCCGTTTATAAATGCAATTATGAACATAACTCCTTCCACTATTCTGTGCTTCATCATTGTATTCTTTGACAAATTATTTAAATTTTCTAATCCTAACGGTATGGCTTAGCAGCCTCAAAGAAGGCATTTAGCAGACACATTTATCTACAGAATTACAGGTTTACTAAGATTATCCGGTGACTGTAAGTGCACTGGGTGAGGACAGGAGACCACAGCACAGGCAGCCTCAACAGGACCTTCAAATCTGGATCTGTCCCTTTCCTGTTAAGACAGATCCTGGGCTGGAATAAACAGTTACTGAGCATCCATCATGATGAGACATCTTTGAACGTTTTTCCCCTTTATGACGATACAGATTTACTTTAAGAAGATAAACAGATTAAAATAACTTTTCTACGTGACTAGAAACTCACTTTTTGAATTGTTTAATATATAACTTCCACTCGTTTTTTGTTTAGAAAGCTTTTACAGGACTACAAAACAAAGTAATTATGCCTTCTTGCTCTAGATCACATCTGCTTTATTTTAGGCAAATGTTTCACATGGGAAGCAAGCCTATGGAACAGAATCAGACCTGAGCCCAGTGTGTTTTACTCCCGGTTTTCACCCATATAGATATAATCAGAGCCAATGTTACAGGATAGCTGGGTTTTTATGCTGTTGAGTATTGACATATAAAAAGACTAGCTGTCTTCCCGAAAGTGAGTTCATGCTTGAAGATAAGACTTAAAGTCTGTTACATCTTGAACTTTTACAATCACAAACTGCATGATTATTAGACTGTTGATTTTTATAACAGGCTTTTTTTTGCATAATTGAATTCAAATTGTGTGTTTTCTGGTGCATTTTACCCATTCCATGAGGCTGTGTTGTAACCTAACAGTATCCTGTAAAATAATCTGTTACCTCTTGTCGTCTTAAGATTTCTTGGGCATTTGAAAAGTGGCACCTTGCAGATGCAAAAGCATTGAGCAAATTAAAACACTATTACTGATTTTTTGGCGGTATATAAAGATGAGACTTCTGTTTCTAGCAAGAGAACTTACATTAGTTCCAGGGAGAAGGGCTTGGTCCTGGTTCTTAAACAGAACTTGAGATCTCTGTAAGAAGTGTGGTTTATTCAGTAGCCTGTATGAGCACTGCACTGTCAGTCCAGAAAACTTACCACAGAACAGATGTCCACAGTTGGTTTCTACTGGGAAAGTAGCTGTTTGGAGACAGATGGGGCAGCTGAAGTCACTGTGATTACTGCGTTGCCAAATTTGGAGCGATTCCTGGAAAAGTAGTAGTACAGAGTCTTCAATAAATTAGTACTTTGATGGACATATTCAGTTCATTAATAATAATTTACTATGATTAGCAGAGAGTCACAGAAACCAAGTATAGATGTCACGCAGAACTAATAGTTACCTCAGCAGATAATGAAAATGAGGCACAAAGAAATGCTTTGTGTAATCCTACAGAAAGGACCAGTGTCAGAGGTAAGATCATGATGCCACTTTTCTGCTTCCAGTGATACATCCCTGCACCACTGGATAATATTTGTTTTGAAAGCCAGTTGAGTTTGCACCACTGTAGCTGTCGTTATTAGTCAGACAGCACCTGAAGTCCACCTCAGTAGCTTTTGGATCTTTTTCCTGCTCATTTGGAGTCATGTCTACTACTTAAAATACTGAAATAAAGTCTGGTGCATTCTCTGCCTTCCTTGGGTGGCAGAATGGTATCCTTAGTGTGTATCATAGGCTATTTAGCAAAAAGACTCCTTTATTTGAGTAAACGAATTGCTTCCAAACAATCCTTCCCTTTGCTTAGCAATGTCTATAGTTAAGAGTAATATTGTGCTTTGTTTTTAGAGTAGGAAGATAAGAATTCTGTAAGCTACTGAAATGCTAAAGAGGCATTTTCAAATCCAAAGCGGGCATATTTGTGTTACTATATTTCTGGATTACTCTGCAGTATATTCATCTGTGCCAGGATTGCTTGATACAGTGAGAGGTAAAAATAAATTCTTACTTGATATTGTTTCCTTACCACACTGAAAGTTTTTGCTACCTTTATTATGATGCACTAGATAATCTGTAATGGATGACGGACCTGCCTACTTCATCTTAGCACGCTATGGAGAAACTGGCATTTGACCATATGTTCAGTTGCCATAACCACGAGATCAGCCTTTGAAGAAAATGTACTAATAGTGTGGTTAGTGTCCTTTCTCTCTTGAGATAAGGTTATTTTGATGTTTGTATCAGTCCCAGGAGTAGAGTAGTGCTTCTGAAATTGGGAGGCAGCTTCCGCTTTAGGGCAGAGTCTTGAAGGTCACTGACTGTCCCCCACTGCCTACGCATGTTTTGCGAGGTTCAACAGGAGATGACATCAATTACGATTTTACTTCAAAAAATGGTGAATTTTTTTGAATTACGTCAAAAAATGGTGAATTTTTTTGTGTGTGTGTGATGACCACAGAGGTCCAGCATTGCATGGAACAGGTATTATTTTTCCATAACTGAAGATGTTCAGATGACATGACGGCATACTTTGAGGTTAGAGTGTTGCTGTTTGGTTCCTGTCCCTTGTTGCCCAACTAGGACTGCTTATTTGTTTTTCAAACACCCAACTGGCATCTGTCTACATGACAGATCAATGAATACACTTCCAAGTATTTGACCTATTTATAGAAGTTTTTATGAAGAGAAAATTCAATAGATACTATTTTTTGCATGTCAAATACAGGAAGATCCAGACTGACTGTGAAATTTCAAGCTCATGTGACAACAGACATAGGTTTTATTTAAGCAATTAACATTTTAAATGTAATAATTCCAAGAAAGGAGAGGTCATCGTGTAGGTCTGCCAAATGGGTGATCAGGAAACTGGGTCTCCTGCCAGACCATGTCTTAAAATGATGAGTACACCAAATTAGTCAATTCAAATCAGCACCTTTAATACCAGTCTTTTCCTTTCTGGAATGAGGATTTGTAAGTAGGAAGTGGAGGTTTTTAAACAATGTGCCTTAACTACTGGGAAAAGTCTTTCTCTTTTACCATTTGTGAAGTTACAGATGTATTTGTTTCTGATTCTCGACAGAAAAACTTCAGATGCTGAAGGCGTTTGCATTGTTTTCAGATTTTCCTCTTTATGCACCGCTAAGATGATCTCTTGCTGAGATAACAACCATACAATCACCCAACAAAGCTGGGATGACTGGATACAAATAACTGACACATGACTACGAACAGATTCAAGTCCAGTACGCAGACAGGTGAGCCCCAGGCAAGCAGGTTTTAACACAATGCCACCTAAAATCCATATGGGACATCACATTTCTATATTTTGACTTCCTATGCAGTACTGATGGGGTATTCACAGATTCAGAAAAGTATTATTTCAGCTGATAAAAGGTGAAGTAGTTTTCATCAGCTGAGGAACTGCCCCAAAGCAGTTGTGTTTATAAACACTGCATACCTGACGAGCCAATTAGGTATCTACTATTTATTTTTGCAAAGTAATAACACACACATTTCTTTAGCTTTGACTCATACAACAAAGGGAACCAAATGTGTTTCTGATTATGCAATAGATACTGAGTCAAGGGAAACCCAGCATTCCCAGACCATAACCGATGGAAATTTTGAAAAGCTCTCTTGCCCTCTGCAACCTCAACAAGTTGAAAGTGCTCGTGTATTTTGTATTAGAACATGTTGTACAATAATTAACTTACTATATGACTCCTAGGGGACAAATGATTATAGTTTTTTTTCCAGATGACTCATCTTCTGTGGACTTAATGAGCAATTCTGCAGAAACAGAGTTTGTGCTGGTCAGAAAATAGGAAAACGGGATGTTGCTGTGTTGCTGTATGACAGCAGTTCTGGCTGCTGAGGTAAGTTACTGCACGAAGGGGCTGCAAACTTGTCAGCTGAGGGCAAGTTGCTCCTGGGGGCAAAATGCTGCAGAGCATTTGAGTTAGAGTTAGGACTCTATGAATTAAAGCAAAGAACCAGACAATGATTCTGTACTAATGACAGTAGGTGAAGAACACGTGCATGTATACAACGAAGAAAAATCATTCAAACTCGGTACCATGACACAGCATTTTTAATTTTCTTGTAATTTCTCCCCTACTGAATGAAACAAGGTGGGAAACTCAACCAGCTCTGGCAGTATGACTAACAGGTGGGAAATTCTAAGGAAAAAAAAATAGGCAGTTCTTTACATTTACTTCAGGGGATGTTCTTGTAATGGATGCTAGAAATTCCTGAGTTCAAGAGGTGCTGTGCATCAAGTACTATGAAATGCAAAGGTAGTACCTCTGACTGAGGAAGTTCCGGTACCAGAAATTGTTAGAGAATGAGAGAGTATTCTGGGGAAGCGTCATTAGTGTTTCTTTATTCTTCTGTAAGCATCCATTGCTGCAGGGAGGGCAAGATGGCCCTCATCTGACCTGGTATAGCCATTCTTACATCAATAGAGCATTTGGGGGGGCAGAGAGACTTGGAGTCACCTTCAGCAAAGATATCAGTGGCTTTGTCTTCTCCTGAGTAGACAGGCTAGGAAAGACATGCCAAATCTTTCATTTATTTTTAATAGATTATATGCACATCATCAGATTTCTGATTTATTTAGTCCAAGCCCTCAAAATGGTGTTCAAGTTGTCTTTATCCTAGTTAAAAGGGGACCTCCCAGCTGGATCTGATAGAAAAAGACAGATGGTATCTGACATAGCTATAAGTCTGCCAGAATTAATTCACCCCTGCCAAAATCTTGAGCCAGCCTTTGAACATTTGAACTAGCAGATTGAATTAGAGCTGAAGTAGTGATTATGGCAGTTAGTATTTTGTGTCACGAGGCTGTGAGTTTTTGATGGCGTTAAATAGCCTTAGCAAAATAAAATATTTAGTGAAACTTTGCCTAAAATGTCAGACTTTTAGAGAGCTTCCTCTCATACAGTAGTTCTACATGTAATTACAAACCATAATTAAAATGGTCGTTCCTGTTAAGATCTTAGGCTGGCAACTCTGAGAGTGCCCATAAAAGTTACTGTTTCATAGCCTTGTATTTGGATCTTGGTGCCTATTGCACCTTCGAAAACCCCAGGCCTGAATAATGCCATGCTGATACTATAAAGCAGCTTTGATGAATAAGAAGGGGACTACAGAAGTAGTTTTCTATGTAGCATATGGAAACTATGCTCCTGTACCAGGAACATCTCTGCTGTGGGAGAAGTGGGGCAAATTGGCATTATTTGTCACCAGAAACATCATCTTCCAGTAATTGTTGGTGAGCTGCCGTCAAATTAGGAAGTGCCACAATGTATAATACAGAAAACCAAGTTTGGAAATTCCTTCAGCATTCATACTGGTCACACTGGTGAGGTTTGAAATGAGTCTGTTCCCAAGTTTAAGAGACAGAGGGAAGCCTCATACTTTACAACCACAGTAATCCCATTGTGTTATATGAAGGAAGATACTCAAGTCAAGATTTTCTGTTTGATTTTCTATTTTGAACACCTAATGTTATCTTTTGTCTAAGATTAATCTTTAAAAGCCCTAAAATATTGGTTGTTCAGGCCATATGTTCTTGGGAATCGTACTACAGACAAAATGGGAAGTTTAAATGTATAGTCCAATAGGAGTCAATTTACTGGGAAGAAATGGGAAAAAAAACCCACACAAAGTTCAGAAGCAAATTATTCTGAAAAACAGACTTAGAATCCAAAGATCCAGAGAAAGCTTTAAACGCTGCCACCTTAAATTTGAGTGCCACAATTCCTATCTTTTGGGAATCTCCCCTGCCAGCTAATGGACATAAAGTAACTCTCTGTGCAAAAATACTGAGGGAAAATGTAGCCACCCACTTCAACAAACTAGCAAGAAGATAGTAAGTTGAACCTACTGTGACATACGTGCTCATATGTGACACAAATGGCCTTTGAAAAATTGCATTAGGATTATAGGAGTTCCAGTGGATGAACATGTACAGTGCTTTGTGTCAAATTTTAAATTTGCTGGTTGGCAAAGACGATGGCAAGTTTACATGCTTCTTTTTAAATATAGTTTTAAGTTTTTCTAAAATGGTGTCCTTATGTTTATATTCCTTCCTCTGTGAGCACCGCAGGTATTATTTGCTTTTGGGATCAGATTTGAAAAAGAATTCTGAATGTAGGTACCTCATCGGGGGCCAGGCTTTGAAACTGTTCAAGCCCAGAAGTTCCCTTTGTGACAATCACATTTTTGAGAAAAAGCAGACCTTTTCAAATCTGGACACATCTTTTGTCTTATAATGAAAACTGAGCATTTCAGAAAATAATTCTAGTAGAAACCTCCGAAATCAAGCCACTTTTACTAAACCACAGCAACTGAACTTGATGTATTTTTAATTATTGCATGCAAAAGAAAGGTGTGCAGTAGTGATCAGACTGTTGACTGTGAAACCAGAAGCTCCTGGGTATAAACCTTTATCTCTGTGACACAGCTCAGCTCACGACATCTTTCAGTTTTACCACAAGGAAATTTAGTTTTGAAGCATCAGGGATTAGTCCGTTCTCATCAGCATGTTTGAAGAGAAGGAATTAAAGTTTCAAAAGCACTTAGCAGATTCAAGTGCTAACAAACATTTATTAATTTTTCCTTGAACATGTGCCGTTGTTTAGAAGTAAAAGAGAACTTGCTTTGAGGTTTAAACTTGTTAGGAAGGCACAATACAATGAGACCGCTTGGTCAGATTCCTTTGTGAGCAGCTGCTCTGTGTCTCAATTACAAGGCCAGTTAAGATGATCAGGGAGGACACACTGGGCAGCTCATTCATTATTTGACTATACATATTTAACTTAATCACAAGCAAATTAAAAATATGACATATTTTAAAGGGAAGAATTGGTTCATGCAAATTCTCCAAAAGTAATCTAATTATTAAAAGTATAAGTAAATGCTTCAATTATTTATTCATAATCATTCTAATGAACACTTTCTACCGTGGTTTGGAAGACCTACATAAAGTTGGACTTACCATTCCTCTTCCCAGAAATGTTTGAGAGGAGCTGAGCAGGTTACACCTGCTGACAGTGTTGGTGTGGAATCATTCATTAAGGCCAGCTCTGCGTCTTTGTCAATTATTAACTTAGTTGTCCAATGGCAAGGGTCTGCCAGGTTTTCTAAATTACAGTCACAAAAGAAATACGGTGGGGTTTTTTTCCCCTCAAATAAAGGTAGTCTGCTAAAAAAAAGGGGGGGGACAAAGTAAGAAAAACCAAACCAAAGCAGCCCTCCCTTTCTAAAACATCTAAATCTTTCCCCAGAAAAGTTTTTTAACATAACTGAAAAGACACCTGAACCTAACAAAAAATTTGCATTACTGTTTTTAAATATTAACTTGATCAAGGGCACACTGCAGGTATTTTGATCACCTGATAGAGTAGCAGCTTATCAGTACTGTTGTGAAACAGCCTTAAAACTTGCCAGAAACTTATGATACTTTGGAATTGCATAACTGCAGAATTATATTGTGTAACATAATATTGTCCAATTAATGAAGTGAAGTGTACAATTGAATCAGAAAGTCTAAGATGCTAAAATAATTTTAATAAATGAGCATATATACTTCATAAGGTATTTATGCTTTGTCATGCTTTATGGTCCTTAAGAAAGGCTTGATTTCTACAAAGGTGTTCTCCAGTTTAATGCAGAAAAATGAATAAGGAAACCTATGTTTTGTGCAGTGTTAAGCACCCTGATCCTGATTCAACAAGGCACTGAAGCACATGCCTAATTTTCAGCCCTCAGGTAACACATAACCTCTTATGGAGGGCTGGAGTGTGAGTCAGTAATATGGGAATAGAAATGTGCTTCGAACAAAAATAATGCCCCTGGCATTGCTGCTGAAGCACTGATAAGCTAAACAAAGCACTTTTCAAAGACTAATAACTGGACAGGATTTGTTGCATAAACAAAGCTCCTTGTTAGTCACCATTCCTCAGGGCATCTTCCTCACTTTGTCGCAGATAAATTAGCCACAAATGAAATACTGTATGTGATTTCCTGCCCTGAGTACACAGGCGTGTTCGCATGCCAGCGTGATAGCTGTCAGTTATTATTTATCCAAGCATATATACAAATCTACAGTGTGATTTATTTGCTTATTAAAGGCGCCAAACTGACAGATGCAGAAGCTGAAGCCATTTCTTTATCCCGAGAACGGACACAGGGTAAGTAGTGCCATACTCTCCAGGCTGTTCTGTAAAGCACTTCAACCCGATCAACCGCTCAAATATCTGAGCATAGCCCTTTCTCTCCAACCTTTTCCCAGCTACTCTGCTTACCATGTTAAATTCATAAATGCTGCTAACATAGATGTTGGTTATTCCTGTGATTTTTTTTTAGACAAGAATGTTTATACACTGGAAAATTGATTTGAACGTATTAAATCTTTTTTGGCTAGGGCACTTAAGCATTTGGTTAGTAGTTACTAAAAAGGATTTGAATGGTTTTAATACAGAGGTGAAACCCCCTCTAATTAAATAATAGCAATTTGACCATACCTGTTTGCCAGAGGAAGACTGTTAAATAAGAGCAAGGTTCTCTTCACATTGCTCCGGAATATTTTGAGAACTTAATGGACACAAGAAAATCTCTTAAACTTCTGAGAATCCATATGTTAGAACAGTAGAACTGTGATTGCCCAAGGCCAGCCATTCCTATTGTTCTGCTGACTTTTTTGGTCCCAGGACGTGACTGAAAGTTGTAATCCTGGATCCATTTTTTCTAATTGTGGGTTGAGCTTTTTGGGTGCTAGATCTTTGGTTGAGGCCTCAAAGCACAACTACAGTGCAAATAATACTGTTCACTGAGTTTGTCATTTTGGCTTTGAAGTTTGAGCTGGCAAACACGTGCCCGAGTTGTTTTGCGTAGACAAATAGTCCCATCAAAACCAACAAGTCTGTTCATGCCAATCACTTGTATTATTGCACTATTAATTCCCAATTTTACAAATGAGATTTCTTATTCTACTCCATGAAAGCCTGACTAACCAAAAATTGGTCCTGAGAAGTGTAAAGATGGGATGGAGCAGCATAAAGATCTGAAATAACACTTCCTGGCAGTGTTTTGGAGCAGGGCCTATGTAATGGTATTTGACACAAACCAGGGAGTTTTTGGCTGAGATGGAGTTTTGCATTATGAGCTCCCAGTGTGTCCCAGCTGTGACCTAATTCCAGGCTGGGATGTAAGAGTGGGGCTGCTGGCTTCACAATGTTCTGCTAAAATGAGGAGCTAAGCCCTCAGAACCACTGTTAACCTGGTTCCTCTGAAAGAGCAAAACATGTCAGAGCAGCTGTCAGTGAAGAGCATCAGGAAAGCAAGAGATAAGTGAACATAAGTGAACAGCTAGTAAAATCAGACAATTGTAACTTTTATCTTAAAAAATTATGCAAGTGCAAAATGTAATTTTATTAGGAATTCCAGTAAAAGTAATTGTAACCGACTTGGCACTGCTCAGAGGGAGCAATCTGTTAAAAAGAGGCTTAACTCCTCCCTGCTGAAGAGTTGGCTTTCACTCCTCGGAATACGCTGTATCAAGAGAACCTTAAAATATGAAAGAAAATGTGTCTGAAACTATTAGGCAAATAGATGCTTATTTTCAAAGGAAAAAAAAAAAGAAAAATGACATTGATATAAAAATTAGAGGAAATCTGAACTCAGTTTTGACAGGTGCATGCTAACTTGCTTATTCAATATATAAATGTTGCGGTGAATATCATAACAATTCAACTTGTGCTTTACATACCTACAGCCAACCTACTCTGTTTAGCTATGGTTGGGTTTTAGACATCTCTGTGTTACTTAATAGCAAGTGATAGCTATGATATTTTTACCTAGTGTTTCTATTTTTGAACGCAGACTTTGCTTCTTCAACTAGAGAATACTATTTAAATACTCCATTTAAAAAGACGTCTTTTAGTAATTTTTCACGTCAACTTACAGCTGTTGAGAAATAGATATGCTTTAGTAACTTAGCTGTTAATGTTCAATTTAAAAATAATGGAAATGAACAAGTTATTAACAATTTATTCAGCGAACCTTGTATACTGATGATAATGTTTCCAAATAATAAGATAATGATATATAATAGGTACAATGGAACACAGAGTTTTGAAAATTATTTTGTGTTTGGAGAGATTAGAGATATTACCATAATTACCTTATCTGTGCAAGACTACATACCAGTACCTGGCACAGAATCAATCTAAAGGGATTACTCCTTTTTTATTCCTGAAGAAAAACATGCTCATGAGCTTACTCATGGAGTAATCCCGGACTGTGGTGAAAACTGGAGGTATTTGGTGCATAACAGTAAATAAGTGCAAGGATATTCTCAGGATCAGAAGCTACACACCAAATGGCCTCGTTGGAACACAAAACCATCTGCCAAACCAATGCCTTACTCAAATGAAGTCACAACATTGTGCTGCCTTTTCAACACACCTGTAGAAAGAGGATTTGAAAGCAGATGAATGTGGATTTGTTTGTCACAAGTACGTCTCTGCAATAGTTCATATCCCAGTACCGAACTGTTACTGGCACCAACTGAAATTGTAGCTGAGAAATTTAATACATATGAACTTGTAAAGCCAGGAGCTGCTACCATGACAGTGCAAACAGTTCCGTGATGTCAATTAATGTCAGCTTGCTAATACTGAAATTGCCAAAGCCCACTTTCACTTGTGACCTTGCTCACTGAAAAAAAAAGATAAGAGTACCAAAATAGAAGTGCAGATATCCGCGAGAAAGTAAACAAAAAGCCAGAAATAGAAAATCACAGATATGAGATTGACCAATGCTAGAGAAATAACCGAGGCAGTGCGAGAGTGCGCCAGGAGGGCAGGTTACAGTGACAAAGTGAGGGCTTGTTGAGGAGAAATTATGTCCTAGAGGTGTAAATATTTTATCCTGCTCAAGTCACTGTTCATAAAAGTTCCGATTCTGAGAGGTTTCACTGAGATAATCAAGGTAGGTCATTCCTTAGAGATGTGAACGATTTATTCTCCTGCTGTACGAATCCAAAAGGCACAATTACAAAGATCTGGTCAGAGTCTTTTTTATAAATGTAGGCAGTTAGTTTTCCACCTCTGACCTGCTTTGTTTCCAGTATAGCTTTTTATGGAATTTAATGAGATATCACTACTTCTGGCTCTGTGGCATTACTTTCACCTTTTCTCTACCTCCATGCCATAGGAATGATATTATACTAAAGCAGAGATAATCTGTCATCCTGTGCATTCATCTTTTCCAGCTCTTTCAGAAGTGACTAGGTAAGGTAGCCCTCATATAGTCCATCTTATCTTTTTGATGTTACAAGTGAATTTTGTTTTCCCATGAGAACTTAGAGACAGTGGACTGGCCAGAGACACATTTATAATCTAAAAAGAAGACACCTCTCTGCAGAGCCTGTGGCTCTGAAAGGTACTAAGGTAACTTAACAATTGCTTCAAATCAAGTCTAAGCAGCCCCTCTTTTCAGTCAGCTCCTTCCCCCTTCTCTTCTTCCTCCAACATAAGATAAAAAACTGTCTAGGGGGACTCTGTGGGGTTTTGTTTATTTGTCATATGCATGAGATTAACAATAGCTTCCTACTTTGCAATTTCATATTCTCTGTATTAAAATGTGATCTGCATAGCTTATGTTAGCAATATTAGTAAAGTAATATCTGTTTCAGTTTATCAGTGACTACTTCACTGACATATGATAAACCTTAATTAATATTTTTATAAGTACTTGCTATTTTTTTCTGAAACTACTGTAATAAACTAAATATACTAAAGTAATAACACAATAATTGTGTTGTTATTATTATTCTGTGTAACAGGTGCAGATGCAGTTGTAAACTATATACACACTCATTGTAGCACATGGGCTAAGATAACTCTACCTGAAATTCTGTAACCAAGGACCACAGAATTACTGCAGTCAAAACAAATTCATTGTAAGACAGACTAGAAATGGCAGTCTAAGCCTTCATGGTTTTAATGAGGTGACTATTTCTTACCACCATTCAGTCTGTGAGGATCAAATGAAATGTTCAGTGAGTTAGGATGTGCTAAGAAATGTGTAAAGAAGAGCAGAAGTTGCTCAGGAATTCCAGGAATCCCACTTGCTTAAACAGTCTTTTAATAAAAGTGAGTGTTCTCATAGTTGAATGGCTTCCAAGAAGGGCCTTAAGTGATGAACACATTTCTGTCTAATGTGAAAATACTTGAAAGATGCTTATTCCATGTGAAAATATTTCCACATTTCAGAAAAGCCTGAATACAAGACTCCCTTGATGAATATACTCTCATACAAAGTATTCCTTTTCAGAATGAATATACAAAATATCCAGAATTCCTACTCTTTTGATAATTAATGTATTATAGTGACTTTCATCTCCTACAACAGCCAGACAAAACATTTCTGAGTATTCTACAAAATAGACACTTCAGTTACATGATGAAAATTGTTACATTCATCATCATGACATTGCTCCCATTTCCCTCAGGGCATAGTTGACCTGGAAACTATTGTAGAGCATCTTCAGCAAAAAACACATCACAGCACAGTAGCCAGTCTTGTTGGCTAACTGTGCCATATAGACACACCCTATATAATTGTCCTGCTCCCCTCCTTACCTAAAAAACACTAATAATAGTACCTGCTGCCCTCACCAAAAATCATACGAGGACATCGACCTGAAACACTGTGAAATGGTTGGCTACCCCAGTAGTATTTCAGCCATCAGGACTGTCTCTTTTTGCTGTTAGTGGTTTTATCCTTTCTTTTCGTCTCCTCCAGCTGTTTTTTTCTCAGAAATAAGGAGGCTGCCAGTGTCATGTGCCCAAGCAGCTCTTTTTCAGATCATGGTAAAATTTTCTCTGTACCACAACCACTCCCTGCTCTGGGAGTTACTACTCTTGTAAAATGTAATTTAGTGGAAGATTGGAAAGCAATCGTGGAATAAACCATTTCCCCCCCGTTCTTACCCCCAATGGAGGAAGCAGTGGGTTGGTGGGGCTCTCACAGCTGACACAGGTATCTTGGGTAACTTTTTTTCAGGCCCTGGGCGTACATCAGCAATCACAAGACTCTGAGTGCTGACTGCCAGTGGCTTGCAAAATCTTGCAGGTTTTGGAAGCCTGTTCCATCTCCTGTGTAATCAGGAAACATAAACCTGCGTGGGACTAGCAAGGTACTGCTAATCTTCAGCCAGGCAAATAATGCAAGATCCCATTAGTGTACTTTTTTTCATGTTTTATGATTTTTAGGTGTTCGCTCATGCTGAATAATCTTTATTTGATTGTAATAACTTGTAAATTGGCAGCATTTAGAGAATAAACAGCCAATGTTTTTTCATTAAAGTCTAATAACTGCCAACACAGCCTGATTCAAAAGGAAGCGGCAGTGTATATGGCAGGAAGATGTAAGAGATGATGACAAGACGTGAAGGGACATGTGGTGCAAGGAATACAGCAGGTACCAAATCCGTTTGTATTGTGTGATAATTAACTGCACGCATTTTGGCAGTTGATTAGTTTCTTGTTTCTGCCTCCGAAACATTCATACATGCCTCAGTGCCACAGAACTGGCTTATTTGATGATTCTAAAGCTTTTGTAAGATGCTTGGGAAGTACAGACTTCTATTAATCCTGTCAGCCAAGCTACATATGACCTAAAAGCTGAGGATCATGTATGTTTCAGCTGTCTTCTAGCGGCAAGAAAAGTGCAAGTTACATAACTAACCACCAAGTGTCACTGTTCGGTATTTCTACATTCTGACGTGCTTAGAAAATACCTTTTATGTGCGGATCTGTAAATGACAGTTTTCCAACAAGAATAAGAATATTGTTACACTACAAGAGACATGCATATCTGCCACATGAGGTACAGTAAAACTCACGTGTCTGGATATACGGTGTCGTTGAGCAAATCATCAATTAATGTCTGAGCTAAATATTGTTCATGTTACTGGATATAATAATCTAAGTTTTTTAAAATTATTATTTCAATGGAAAACAACCAAACAACAACAACCACCAGAAACCACACAGACAAAAAAACCCACAAAAACCTTAGGAATTGGATTTTATTTTTAAGCCTAGCAACTTATTGTTGCAAATGCCATTCTTTTTTGCTAAGCAAGGTAGACAACCCTTCCTGAGAGACTGTCAGGTGCTTTGTCAAGAAGGAAAAGGATGCACTATCAAAAAGAGTGAGCACATTTTAAATAACTTCCTATTGTAATAAGTAATTTAACCTGACTTGAAATGTAGTGACAGTGGACACTGGTGAAAGAAACAGGCAAAGGTTTTCCAGAAATCCAAGTCCACTCTCGAGCCTTTATCAGTTCTGGACAGCACTATGAGGGGAGACAGTCATGTAAATAACGTCCATGTCATCCACCACAATTTTAATTTCTGTGAGTCAAAGTAGAATCAGTAACAGAAAATTAAAGCATGTATCTTGAAGCTGTGTGATCCAGCACAAGCACGACACGGGAACAACCACAAAACCATGGATGAAATGCAAAAAGTAGATTTATTTTTGTTACCTTGCCAACCAGAGGGTCCGCAAAGCAGCAGCCAGGCAGAGACACCCAGGCAGAGACACCCAGGCAGAGACACCCAGGCAGAGACAGAGCTCAGCCCATGTGACAGGATCACCAAACCTGCTGCTTTCACCTGATTTCAAGGGTTCACACAGGTGTAGTGTATTACTGTGCTTTGATCTTCCTCACAGCAGAGCAGGAATCTCAGGCACACATCAGAGTCTATCACAGGCCTATGCTATCTAAACACAGAGGTTCTACTTCTCAAGTGCAGAAGACAAAACAAAAATTAGTATGATATATATGTTTTTCTATGCCCCAGCTGCAAGCCTCTTGACCATGTTTACAATCCTCCTTGCCAATCTTCCATTATATTCCCACATTAGCCAAAAAAAGAAGAGCATATGATGCCTATAACAGCTACTCAAGCTGTTTAGTCTGCACAGGCTGACCTAAATGCTGATGTGTTTAATGCCATCCTGAACATTGCAGTAAAAACAACGAGTGTAAAAATCTTCATAAAACAGAATCAGTTAACAAAAAAATAATGATTCAAATCAATTAGTAAAAGAGGTAGTTGGAGAGAAAAGTCACTGAAGTTCTTGTCACAGAGGGGGCCCTGCCACAGCCTAGCTCCTCGGCCCCACATGACAGACATGACCATTGTGTATGGTCACAAACCTTTGCCAGAAGAAGAGGGGATGTGGTGAGTTTATGACTTCCCACCACAAAGCCTCCTGACAGCCAGAGGTGAGCTGCCACGAGCATGACCCTTCCGCCATTCTTCGTTGATTCTCATTTTGTTGGGCTTTGGCTAAACTCCTCCTGAGCAACACCATGCCATTATTTTTTTGCAACTCTCCTTTCCCGTTTTGTATTTTGTGAGCACAAACCTTTTTGGATAAACCTTTCCTGACCATACTGTTGCAATACTACATTTTTGTAGCCATTGGAGACCTGCTGGAAGCACAGCTCCTTGTGCCATCCCACTTGGGCCAGCCTTTGGTGGAAGCAGCTTCTACTACCCTGGAGCCTCCTAATTAAAATTTCCATTTACTTATGAGATTAAAAAATGCATTCTACTGCTGCAAGAATCTCAGCTTAGATATTAATATTTTCATTGCAAAACAGCAACATGATTATGCGGGGAGCATAAACCACCCGGAACCTGAGGCCACCTGCAGCTCAGGATCAGCCGTAGCCACCTGGAAGTCCAAATTGGTGCTGAGGCACAAACCCATAGCTTGTACAACCAAGGCCACCTGCCCCCACTGACCAGGGACACCACAGCAAACACAGCCATTTGGGGTGCTGTGGTGTTGGGATTTAGGGGTTGCTAAATGGTCTCTAGGTGGTGGACATATTCCCCTACAGAAGAGTAACTGTGGACTGCACTGTGCCCATGGATTTGCAGCTGGCAGGCACCTTCCTGGGAGTTGCTAATGGCAGAAATTAAGTAATGATGCTTCTAAAGCTTTTGTAAGATGCTTGGGAAGTGCAGACTTCTATGAATCCTGTCAGCCAAGCTACTACATATGACTAAAAAACTGAGGATCATGTTTCATCTGTCTTCTAGTGGCAAGAAGAGTGCAGGTTACATAACTAACCACCAAGTGTCACTATTCAGTATTTTTACATTCTGACTTCTTTGTTGCCAAGTGCTTAGAAAATACCTTTTAGATGTGGACCTGTAAATGGCGACTCCACTGAAGCTGAGCCCTAGGCCTTGAGCAGAGTCCCAGCCATGCCCGTGTCTGGCCATGGACTCCACAGATCTGGACTGTGACCTGTGGACTGAATTCCCAGCTTGACCTGAGAATTACCCAGTGATGATGCAACTGTGCCTGACTCTGGTTAACCCTGCTGGACCAGACCCTGATCAGCAGGTTGCCTTCCGGGCTTCACCTTGCAGTTGCCTCATCACCATGAACTTGCTGGACGATCTGAACTCACAGTTGAACATGCCTGGACCTGCCCTGCTCACCTTGCTCGGGTCCTGTGGGTTGAGGTCCTGGCTGGTGAAGCCCCTTCCCTCCTAGCTCTGTTCTCGCTTTTGACTCCATGTTCCCCGGAAAGCAGGCGGCTTTTGCTGCTCCCTGGCTTATGTAGCATAAACCCAGGAAAGAGGAGTTGCCTGTAAAAAGTGTAGAAAGAAAGCAAATGTGTAAGAGGTTGAATCTGCAGAGAAAGCACATGTGAAATCAACAAGCTGAAATGCAAAATTATATGTTCCTGTGAAATGGGTTGTAGGAAACTGGGTAGAGGTTGGTAGGAAGTGACCAACACTAGGATGTGATACTTCCTGAGAAGGGAAAGGACTCAATAGGAAGGAGAAGCAGTAAGCAAATGAAGAGGGGTAAAAGAAAAATTAACAAAAACTAGCAGAAATTATAAAAGAGAAAGAATGTTAAAAGGCAAAAATGAGCATGCTGAACAGTACAAATCCGAGCACAGAAGTCTCTGGGATTTTACAGCAAAAACCTTTTATTCCTGATTCTATTTTTAATAAGGATTTCCCATAATCTTCCATGGCAACCAAATCTCTTTAAGACCCTTTGGTGAAGGAAACAGTCTAAGGCTTTCCAGAAATCCAAGTCCACTCTCGAGCGTTTATCAATTCTGGACAGTGTTATGAGGGGAAATAGTAATGTAAATACTGTCCACGTCATCTACCACAACTTTAATCTGTGAAAGTCAAAGTACAATCAGTAACAGAAAATTAGGGCATGTGTCTTAAAGCAGAATAGCCAAAAAAGAGCATACAATGCCTAAACCGGCTATTATTCAAGTTGTTTAGCCCACTCTTAAGGTGACCTAAACACTGCTGTGTTTTAATGCCATCCTGCACATCACAGTAACAGGCAACATAAGAATCTTCATAAAACACAATTAGCTAACAAAAAACCAATTCAATTTGTAAAACAGGCTGTTAGAGAGAAAAGTTGCTGAAGTTCTTGTGCTGAAAAAACAGAGGGACAGAGTAATCACATCTTCTTAGTGTAAGGTGCTTAGACTTTTATCTGGAGTGTCTGAGATGGGGTATTACAGAAGATCCTGAACCAGGCATACCCAAGATTCCTGTGAAACAAACATAGCAGAAGAAAGCAAGTGAAAGAATTTTGGTGTGGGTTTTTTTTTTTGGAAACAAAAAAGATCAAACAAAAAAGTACTCCTACATTTTAGATACAATGTAGTGAAATACATGGTGGTTGCCGTCCTGTGCAGGCAGTCATTAGCAGTCATTAGCCTTAGGCAGATGAGAGACTTGGAGCTGCCAGGGTGAAAACTGCCAGCCATGAGACACCAAGTCTGGTGGGGTTTGGGTTGTACTAACAATAGCCTCTGAGGCTGCACAGAAAGGGAAATACCCAACAACATAAATTAAAATAGGTTAAACTGCCGTAGGCCTTCTCAATGCCACCTGCACCGTCGGACAGGTGCACGTTACCTCATGTCCTGGAGAAGGGTTACAATTGTTGCTCATCAGCTTGCACGTAAGCGCTTTTTATCCTTCACCTCTCCAAAATAAGTGGGTTTTGACTAATTTAACATTGGTATTTAAAAAAAAAAAATCTGTATCCTGCTCTGAAAGCAGCATTTGTAGCTGGTACAGGTGCACTGACCTATCTACACCTTCGGCACTGCTAAATCTGAACCGCAGCAGCTCCTCGCGCCGTGACCTCCCTGGCCTGCGGCAGCGGCTGTGACCGCCAAAAGCCGCGGCTCGCGCCGCGGGCGGGAGGCAGGAGGCAGCGGCCGCCATGTTGGGACGGAGCGGCGCCTCCTGCGCGGGCTCGGGGCAGCGGACGGAAGGTAGCGGCTGTACCCGCTGACTCCCCGGGCCACGTTTCACCCCAGAAGAAGGTGACACGTCCCCGCTTTGCCCACACCCCGTCCAGAGATCGCACGGAGCACAGCAGCGTCAACCGCTGAGGTGAACCGCCATTGAGAGGCGTGCCCCTGCCTTTAACGAGTGCCCCCGTGATTGGCCCGAATAGCTACACCCCCGTCCCTGATTGGTCAAACGCGCTGCCGCTCCTGGCGTTTGAAGGCATGGGCGCGTGCTGACGTGTACGTCCCCTCAGCACCCGCCCCCGCGCGGAGGTGAGCGCCGCCCGGTGCGCCGGGCTGGCCTGGCGCGTCCTGTCAGTGCGCGTGGTGCTTCGGGTGCTTACGCAGCCGCCCTGAGAGGGGGTGGCCGGCGGTGGCAAGAGGCCGCCGCCATGGAGGCGAAGCCGGCGGACCCCCAGCTCTGTGACAGCCTCATTCTCTGGGTGAGTGGCGCGGGATTCCCCTCTACCTGCGCACCACACGGCACCGCCGCCCGTTCCCCCGGTGTCGCCTCCTCGCTGTCCTTGAGGAGGTGGGGGTCTCCCTCAGGAGCGGCCTTTCCTGGCGGAGAGGGGCCTTTTCTGTCAGAGCCCGGCGGCGGGAAGCGGGACGAGGGCACCTGTGGGCCCCGCGCCGTTGCCGTGGTGACGGGGGCGATGGCCGCGGGCTGCGCTGGGCTGTGGCGCTGGGCCCGTCAGCTCTGTGGGGCGGGCGGGGGCCTCCCGGCCGGGGGGGGTGAGCAGCCCGCTGGTTGGAGCTCCTGTCAGGTGCTCTGAGCGGGGGAGAGCTGCCCAAGCGGCAAGAGAGCAGAAACTGGAGGAGGCTGTCGCACAAGCGTGGCTGTGGTGATGGGGCCTGCACGAGAATCGAGTGTTTTTACAACCAGTGAAACGTTCTTGCAAACAGTCTTGAAGTGTAGATGTGGTCTTTTGAATATCCTGTGGGCCAAAGTAGTGGTTCTCCTGCAGTGGCTTTAATGTGGAAACTGCTCAGTAATTAACAATAGAAAGAAATATACGCAATTAATTTGAATTGAGTTGACAGGAGAAGGAACCTCAGACCAGCTCTCAGTCGGTTAAAGCATTAATTGCAGTCGGTTGCAGCACACCTAGATGTGGGTGTTGCCTGTGCAAGAAGCACATATTTGTTCAGTTCATCAGTCAGGATTGCTTGCTTTTTATCCCTTGTTATTTTCAAGTTTCTTCTGCTTCATTGTCTGTCAGTCTGGTCTTGCAATATTTCTGATGAGAGTGAGCTCTGTTAAATAGAAAGCTTGCATCTTGGCAGAGGCGGCCACGATTTTCTGTCATGAAGAGTTGCCCTAGAAATAGCAGGTGTTTTGCCTATGTGAAGTGTAAATCGGAGAAAGAGGAGCATGTTTTAGAAGCATTGTGGAGATCTAGTAATGAAACTAGCAAAGGTGATAGTGACAGTTACCAGAGCAGGTCTTCCTTTTACTTTCTGTGTGACAGTACGGCAGTTTTAATGAGTTAAAATCTGTAATAAATTGCTGAAAGCCATTTTTCTCCTTTCTTTTCCTCCCTCTGTCTTCCTTTTGGTGACCTTGTATACACCCTGTGTTTTGTTGGTCTTTAGAACTTCAGTTGTCTTACAGCTACCTCTCTGGAGTTGGAGATCTTTTGTCATTTAATCTATGCATCCTTTTCTTTCTTGTTTTTGAGCTCTTTAACTTCGTATTTTTCTCTCAGTAGTCATGTAAGAATTAATCCATCATGATTCAATTAAAAAATAAATCAGCGCATTCCTGAACTCTGTCTCAAAATCCTGTCAGCAGTGCTGAACTCTTTTATAATTCTTACAATTCCTGCTTAAAATATTTTAAGCCTAATGCTCATTTTTAATAATGAATCTTAAAGAGAATGCTAATGGAACTTTAACTAGCCTTAAACTGAAAGGTCTTTGTGTAGTGTCATTAATGTAAATGGACATCCAACTCTGTGTGTTCAGGTTTCGTATAAAACACTCAGCAGATTAATGTTTTGGCATTTAACACCCTGGTTTTTGGACCCTGTTTACAACTTAGAAGAAACTGATTGTTAACTCTAGGACATGTTGAAAACATCCTTTCAATTTGAACTTCAGACTGAACAGAGAGAAAAAAATTATCTTCTGAAGTTGAGCATATTTGGGCAGGGGGGAATGAGGTGTTGTATATTTGAAGAGGGTTCTGTAACTCTGGTTCTAAAGATTTCTCAATTTACTTACTCATTAACATAGCAAAGACATGCTCATGATTTCTGTGTTCAGCTACCAGATCTTGGTGGTTTTGTTGCTGTTTTTTTCTTTTTTTTTATATTTTAATTTTAGCAAATTCTATATTGGAAAACATGCATTGTCTAGAGAAGAAAGAGAAAACAGGAATAAAAATGTTGTCTTGGTTCTGCAACCCAGGCATCATTGAGTTTAAAGCTTTGAGGTTGTTACAGGAAAAACGTAATGGAGTTATATTAAATTATAAGGGAAATATATATGAGTTTCCAAGGAAAATTGACTAAAGTAATATCTGTTGAGGCTGAACTTGCAAGTCTATTGCAGAAATGATTTTCTAAGCCAGAAGGACAGACTTGGGTTAGTATATATGAAGTGAACCTGAATGTTTTCTGCCTCTGGGTTGGAGTGATACAAGTAGCAGCAGTAGGCCTAGTGGTGCAGTGGTATCTTCTGTGTTTAGATGGCACAACAATAGGGGTTTTCTTTACTGTAGTAGAGCAAAAGCTTCTTGAATGTCTTTTGTACTGTACTGCTCAGAGGCTGCCTCTGTCTTTGTCTCCATACTAGAGATGAGATGTATGGTGACATCTTAAACAGAAAGCTTTTTCCTCAATAGATGCACCCCTGTTTGGCACTGGCAGCACTGGTAATGTTAAATGGCTGAGTTATTCTATTCATATTCTGGGATTAAGAATGAGAATGTTTGTTGTTACTTTAAAATCTTTGACTAACTCTATAAAATGTCTGTCCCTAGTGTGTGTTATCTGGATATAAAAATGGAGAACCTCGGCTCTACATCGTGTGGATGAAATGGAAGGCATACCTTCCCAAGAGTTGGATAGGTTGATTTCTACTGGAAAATGGGAACAGTCATGTTTAATCTGCAGCTGTTTGGTGGTAGAGCCTTCAGCAAATCCAGAGAAAATGCACTAAGTGTTACGTGATATAGAGTTAAATTTTCAAATGTATATTGGGAGCATAGTAGCTGTGTGTCTGAGAGAGAAATATTTGCTCCTCTCATAGCAGCAAGTGTCAGGGTGCGTTTAATCTAGGTTCATGAAACAAACACAGACATGTTCCTGCATGTCCTTGAAGCTATATTTAGTAAAACTAATCAAATTTGTAAAAAGATTAGGAGTGCTACATAGTCCTTAAGTCTATGGCTGCTTCTACCAACCTCCTCCCCATGCCCATTACCTTTTTTTAATAAGTACACTAAAAATATGCTTTGAGGAAATAATTGAGCTGACATAGTTTGGGGAACACATAATTAATACTATTCTCAAATTATTTCTAGGAGCTTATGTAATTTTTAAATATATGGAGAAACTAAGACTCTCAGTCCTGCTGTTTGCTTAATTTTAATTAGCTCTGTCTATTTTCGGAGATATTGGCATACATAAAGCAGTGTGCATGTCGCGAAGTTTTCCAAGGCTTTGTTTGCCTGCTCTGACAGGCTTGGATGAAATAGTAGTACCTGTACTTAGCAGTTTCTTTGATTTACAAGAGGCTATATCCAGATGGCAGCATCACAATATTGTGCCATAATACTCTGAATTTTGGTGTGCTCAGTCTTGACTCATAAGCTTGCGTGCCCGCTCTTGCATTGGCATTAAGGCTGCTATAGTATTAGAAACCAGTGCTGTCAGTCACAGCTGCTTCAGTTTCTGGCGTTCTACTTAATCTTTTATGTAACCTACCAGGGATTACTAGTTTCTCGCTTGCTGTAACACAGGATTTAAAACATACTTTAATTGGAAAAAAAAAAAAAAAAAAAAAAATTAAACCCCCCTGCTCTGCATATTTTTATCTTCTTGGCTTGATTAGATTCTTTTTGAAGCAAGCAAACAAATATTCAGAGCATATGATCACTCTGTATAAACAGAATGGACAATAATTGCCTCAAATTCTGCCAGCTAGAAACTGCTTTTCCACCATTCTGGTCTAAGTATCCCATTTTCCTAAACATGGTTGACAAGGTCATTCACCAGTGGCCTCTGAGAAAGCGTAAGTTTCACAGGATGTCTGGGAAAGCCCTCTCACAAATGCACAGGTAATTTATGACTTTCTAAGCAGAGTAAGTCTAAGAAGTCAATTTTCACAGTGGATAGAGGTGATAAAGATCTGTTCTTGCTTCCATTCTGTTCAACATGTACATTTTCCAGTAGTATTAACAGCAAACTTTCTCCTTTCTATTTTATTCATAATCATAAAGAAGGATGAACTTAATTGCTGACGAGCTCTTATTTTCCGGAGTAACCAAGTGATGAACTGACATGCATGTGGAGATGTGTCTCTGGCCTAGAATTGTTAGCTTTGTGCTGATTGTTTTTTGGGAAATAAAATATTGCAATTATAATATCTAATTCTGTCAGAGTGTTAGTTATAACTTGGGGATACTTTTAAAAAAATACACAATGTCCAAAATGGAGAAACATTGTTAACATTGAGGTAATCCCACCCTACAGATTTTAAATGCAGGAAAACCAGAAAACTGAAAGTTACTATTCTCATAGGAAGTGCGGAATAGCTTCCATGCCAGAATTGGTTAAGTACATGAGGAATGTTGGTCCTGGGCAAGACGCAGTGGGAGGAGATGGATATGGTAAAGGTCAGTATGGACTTGAGCTCCTGGCGAAAGCATCTGGGGAAGAGTCTGTTCCCCATCTGCACAGGAAGCAGGGGAGCTGAGGTGAAGGCAGCAGGTGACAAACTCTGACAAGAGAGAATATCCTGCAGAATGTCTGGATGCTGAGTCTGTGGCTGCAAAAAGTCCCTCAGCCAAGTTCATGGAATAAAACTTGACTGAGGGCTGTTAAATGTACCATCTGTGCTCTGGGGGTTCTCCAAGACACTCCATCAGGCTCCAGGAACTTGTATTTTGCAGAGTTTGCAGTCACTTTTAATAGTTTGTGGGGTGATCTGAGCACCTGGGTACCTTCATGTTTTTAAGGCTACATACATGAAGCAGTCAGAATTGCAGGCAGAAATTAGCAGGGCAGCAGGAGAGCTGCCTATGGATGTATATTAAACTAGTATTATATGTCAGGTTGATGATGGGGTTCTTGGTTATTGCATATGGAGCTGTCTGCTGGGTGTTTATTGTAGTGCTCTGTAAGGATGCAGATGTGTTGAAGGTATTAATGTCATGAGAGTTTCTTTTGGAGAAGCTAGCTGCAAACCTTTTATTCTTTAGGATGAGAGTTGCCTCTTGTTTGTATAGCCCTATTACAAAGGGACTTTAATTGTACTTGTGCTTGGAAGCACTAGTTGGGATACAAAGATTGAATATAGCAATTCATATAGGATAGATCAGCCAACTCAATATAAAATGTTTCCATCATAATCTGGTTTTGTAGTAGAGAAGAGTAAAAACTGGGGCTTTGTTGTGTAATCTTTAGACAGAAATATGTAGATGGAGTAAAACTGCATCCAGCCCTGTGTTTAAATACTAGGTAGTGTGGCACTTGGAAAATAATGGCAAAATATGTATCTAAATTAAGTATAAATACCAGGAATAATATATGAATAACATATGATTACCAGGAAAAGATGCATAACTTGAGGTTATAGTAGTTACTTTGGTTTAATAGCAGTATTTTGAGGTTGCGTATTTAAATAGGAACATCTTTAGAATAATTTTGGAATTTCTGAATTGCAAGGAAATATGTAGGCAGCTCATGGGACATGGTTCTGTCTTTTTCAGCTGTCTTCGTATCCTTAAAGTGTGCAGTAGCTCTCAAACAACTGTGTTTTCCACTACGTTTGCATAATTTTCTCCCATTCTTAACCCTCAGATAATTTCAGGGGTTTCTGTTGGTGTCATGACTTTTCTTACGAACTCTAACTTACTGAAGTAAAAGGCTGGATTTCTTCCCCTTGCCCCTCAACTTGTGCCACTTGTTGTGATACCATATTTTGTTTAGGTAGTTATGTGTCCAGAACTAAGCAGTCCGACATAATTTGAGGGATGAATAAATATGACTTTAGCTTCCCAAGTTAGTATTCCATAGCCTGATTTACAATAGAAGGACTAGCATGAAAAAAAAACCCAACAAAAACAAACCATGGTAATACTTTTTAAACTACTAGTCACAATCAATGGTGCAAGCATTGAGATAATTGGATTGGCTTAAAAACCAGCTAGTTCAAAAAGGATTTCAGCTGCTTCAAGCAGAAAGACATCTTGCTAAATGCTTGTGCCTCGAAGAGGAAAAGGAAAATGATAAATAATTTCCTGTACCTGTCTACTGAGTGAGAAACACAATATTTTTCCCTCTTTTAGTTGCAGACATTCCATACTGCTGCACCTTGCAGAGATGTTCAGGACTTGACTAATGGGGTTGCCATGGCGCAGGTACTTCACCAAATGTAAGTTGATACTTAAGTTCAAAGAAGAGTATTTAACTTAAGGTTTTCATGTTTGACATGCATAGTTGCTTTTTCCCACCTAAAGTTTTTTTGTATAGGTAGATAGAAACATAGAGCAGACAGTTTATAGGAGAAGATAAAATATACCTTGATATTGTTTTGGGGATGATATAATAGCTGAAAAATAATATGATAGAAGGAGGAGATATTCTAATACTGTAGTATTAAATTCATACTTAAGGGTAATTGGACAAGAGTGATGTGATTTTTTTTTTTTTTAAATGAAAATTCAATGGTTATTTTATTATTGAAAACAATAGTGGGCTAATCAAAAGCAAAATCATTCCTATTTTATTGGTGTGGTGACAAATGGTACTGGGTTGCGTAACACCCTAGTTCTAAAATTTGTAGTGACTTCAGAGGGTCATAACATGAGTTTTATTGAAAGAGTATCATGCTACAAGTTTATCATTGTGATTTCGTTGTTGTTGTTGGCTCAGATAATTAATAAAAGTCTGAGTTACTATCTCCTGCTCAAACTGTATGTTTGATTACTAAGAAATTACTTAGAACATACACCACCTCCCAAACAAACAAAACAACAACAACAAAAAGCCCAGACTCAGAAACTCCCCTGTCTGCTTGAAAAGGTTTTGAATATGCTGTGTAAAGACAAAGCTCACTCTTGGGAAGAATTGGTTTAGGATCACCTAGTGAAGATTTGCTGACAGTCACTTCCCATGTGTTTGTGGCTTTGGGCAAACTTCTTTACAACCAAGTTAGCTGATATGCTGGTGGGGATAATAATTGTCTTTTTTTAGGTGCTTTGAGACCAGTGAATGACTAGTCTGGAGTAAAACTTAAGACATTGTTAGATATGCTGTGATTGTACTGCTTGGCAGCTCAGTGTGTGTAAACACTCGCCTCCGCATCTCATCCTTGTTTATTTTGGCAAAGTGAATATATTTCTGCCCAGGGGAAGCAAAGGCATACAAAAATACGGAACACCAGCAGTTTACAGTGCTTTTTTTTTTAACCTTGATAAGTTATTTTGATGAATTGTAGCGAATGTTGGAAAATCTGAGTGTATGAGACAAGGTACAAAACTTAATGTCAGCACTAGGCAAAAAAGGATGTTTTAATACAGCATTATGATCACTTTGTGAGGTATAAACATTCAGCATGTCAGCAAATGACAAAGGCCTTCACATCCTTGTGTTCCTAGCTGTAGCAAGCTCAAGCATGTACAAAAATTCTTCCTGCCCCAGAAGGTGGCGTCTTAATTCAGCTGTCAGGATAGAAATTTCCTGTGACATAGGTATAAATTGCGATCTCCAGGAATTTGTGTGTCATTAGATACTGTAGTCAAACAGCGGATGACTTAATGCTGGGAATCTGGTATCTTCATTTATTTGTGTGTTTATTGATGTTTAACCATTTAATTTTGTTTCAGAGATGTTGCTTGGTTTGATGCATCTTGGCTAAATCGCATTAAGGATGATGTTGGTGACAATTGGAGAATAAAGGTATTCTAAACTGGAGTTAGTGAAAGTCTGTGGGGTTGGATATTGTGTCTGTCCTGAGAATATCTTGCAGTCCAAAACCTATAGAATTAAGCTTGGACTTTTTAGGTTCTTTTAAAGGAACTTGAACTGTCTGTTGATGGTTTAAGTGCCTTCCAGCATTGCTGCATGAGGATTTTCTCTTGTGATATTTCTCTTCCCCTGTCATTACAAGATCCTCTGATAGAGCTGCTTTGTGAACATATTATTATAGATTATTTTATTTCAGCAAAATTAAGAATTTTAATAAAAGCCTATAACCTTATCTTTCATGTGCAATGATTAGTCCAGTAATCTCAAGAAGATACTGCAAGGAATTATGGACTACTATCATGAGGTAAGGAAAAAGCAGCATTTTTTTGTTGTTGTTCTGCTCATTAAACATTATGATTATTGTCCTCCTTCACCTAGGTGTTGTTATTTTTTTTTCTTGGCAAAGTAATTTATTTTAAGGATTTTTTTTGGCAGAAAGTATTTGATAAGTACCTGGTTAAGTGGGAGGCCTGAGTGAACATAAAATTAATTTGAGTAAGTGTATTTTAGGTAAGACTCTTGGAGTATAATCTGGAAACCATGTCTGTGTCATTGCCCAGGTGAATGTTATAAGGACTGAGGTGCAGAATCTTGTTGACTTGTGTGTGTACATTCTTATTTGCTTTTGTGTAGTGAAGTTTTAATCCTTTTCTACACAACAGATTTTGCAACCCTAGTCTAGGTTTGATGATACTTGCTTGGAAGCTGGGAGATTAGTTACAAATCCCCTGGATGTAATAGAAATTATAGTTTGTTCTCTCTTATGCAGGGTGAGTACAGTAGCCATTAAAGGGTGTTGAATTTTGAATGAAAAAAAAAAAATGCTGAATTTTGCATAGTGCTTGATTACTGTTATTTAAAGGGTATGATATAGAAAAACTTGCCAGATCACTTTCTGGCTTCCTGGTCTCAACTGGAATTAGTTGTGATATCGGGCACTGGGCCCTTCTGTATTGCCAGGACTGGGGCGCCCTGGCCAGCCCAGAAGTAGAACTTCTTCAGACTTCTGATTTGATTTTTGAAGGCATGGGGAGCAACTCAATTTAGAAGTATTTTTAATTCCTTTTTTCTTATGTTGGTAGAATTAATTAATTTTCTCATATTTGTGATCTGGCCCAACAACTTCTAATGTACTACTCTGCTTTTTTGTGTATAAGTTGTCACATAACTAAAACCACCAGTTAATTGACTTTCAAAACTTGTGGGTTTTGCCAGAACAGTTTTACGGAACTCTCACTGAAGTGTGTAACTTCATTGCGCTAAATAATTGATAGGTGTTTTGTGTGTATTATTTTAATGCTGTCTCCTTTAGACTAAATGTAGGCATATTCAGAGAAAAATTCTGGAGTTCCAAGTATGGGAAAGCTCTTTGGCTGCAGTGGATTCAGTGGCCCTTCCCCAAACACACATTTGCACTGAGGGCTGGAGACAGACATTGGGCAGGGTCTTTCCTGGCCCAAGAAAGGCTTGGTTTGTGACCTCTGGGTTCCACGTATGAAGCCCTCTAACAGATGAGTTAAGGACATCTGTGTTGTCTGGGCATCTTCAGATTTCTTGATCTGATACTGCTATCTATGTGCTCTGTTATAAGCTGATATTTTAGTGTATATCTCCTCATTTAATGTTTAAGATCTTTCCCTTCCACAAGTTTTACAGTAACAAACTTTATGAATAGACCATTTGCTCTGCGTGACATACTGAGTCCATATTTCTTACATGATACCAGATATTTGTGTTATACAAAAGCAGGAGTCCACTTTCTCTCTTTTTTTTTTTTCTTTTTTTTTTT
>VWYH01008699.1:1791-31104 GCA_013399365.1 Pampusana beccarii | reverse complement strand
TTTTTTCTTTTTTTTTTTCCCTCTCTCTCTTTCTTTCCAGTTCTTGGGTCAGCAGATTTCAGAAGAGCTTATTCCAGACTTAAACCGGATATCAGAGAACTCGGATCCCACTGAACTGGGCAGGCTTCTGCAGCTTATTTTGGGTTGTGCAGTCAACTGTGAAAGGAAACAAGGTACATGCTGCCTTAATCTGTTCAGCAGCCAGCAGGCTGCCTCAGGGAAGTGTTAAGGTGGAAGAGATGTAGAAATTGTCTTTCTTATGCATCAAAAATGTCTCTGTGTTGCATGCCTGTTCTCAAAGTGGAGTTTACTGAAATGTACCAAGTCTATGGGAAATGTCTGTGAATAAAACTCAAACTTTGCTCAAGGTGGATTTAAGAAGATAATCTGAAGGGTGTATGGATTATTCATACTTGTTCAAGTCTGTACCAAGACCCAAAACTTACTATTCAAATGCAAATTAAGCACATTAAATTTAAAACTGACATTAGAAAATGTATTTTATTTATCTGCAGAGGCTCGAGATTGAATTAGTTGAGTTCCTTAAGGAGATGATAATCTCTTACGCATATCTACTATATTATTGGGTAATAATGTTGTTGGTTAACAGTTGTGCTCTGTATAAAGAGCGCTATCTGTTCTGAAGGGGCTTTGTAGGAACAGTTTCTTCTGGATCTTTGTGCAAATGGTATGTCATGTTATTCAAGCCATTAAGATGAACATTGCCAGGAGTCACTACAAATTGTTTTTCACAGAACACATAGAGAAGATCATGACCCTTGAAGAGTCTGTTCAACATGTTGTCATGACTGCCATTCAAGAGGTGAGTAATAATTCACAGCCTAATGCTGTCAGTTGAGAAGAAAAATATCCATTTGTTGATGTTTGTGAATCCTTTCATCTGAGCAAAGGTCTGGAGAAGGTCTAGAAATGAAACTGTAATTCCTGAGTAAGAAGTAAAGCCCTTTAGTTGTGGGCAAACACACTCTGTACATCGTTGTACTGGAGATCAGTGAGAGCTGTGTTAATGTTGCCATTGTTTGCTTAGTGGCAATTAGGAAGACACAAAGAAGTGTGATAACTGTTAAATTAGTTAAGTGAAGTCCTGTCCTCTGGTTTACTGTGTTTTAACTTGACTAGGGGGTTGCAATAACTTCAACAGATCACAGGTTCATCCAGTAAGATGTTACTTGCAACTTGATTAATTTGGGAAGTGGGGAAGGTAAAAAAAAGTCTTTCTAGATTTGTTTAAATCCTTTATGAACCATGAGGTGGTTTTGCATTATTATTTTTATTATTAATCTGTTTTGATATGTTGAAGAGATGCAAGGACGTGGTGCTAAATACAATTATTACTCAGTAGACTGTGAATTTACAGATATTTAACCTCTCATGTAACCCTCTTTTCCTGTGGGCTCTTTCTGTAGCTCATGAGCAAGGAAACAACAGGTCCTTCCACAAGTGATGCATCAAGTGAAACGGAACAGCAGGTAACTGCCTAATATGTGTTGCTAACAAATTATTGAACAATATATTGGTATCTTGCCACCCCTTAACTAAAGATGAGGGCTGCTCTTCTTCTCTAGTTCTAAAAGTTAAAAACCAAACCAAACTGAAAATCTCAACAATAAATTGTACTCTTTTATCTGCACAAACTGCTTGGTCTGTTTTCCACTTGGAGCTAATCCGATTAAAGCATACCGGTTCACAAAATGCAGAGCAACATACTGATGTAGGCAGAGAATATACAGTGAAGTAATGCTATTTCTTCAGTGCTAATTAAGCTATTTTATAGCTGCTTTAAAAACAGTGCAGTGACTGCTGTGTCATCTTCCTGGATGGTGTAAAACTGGCTAGTGCAAACCTCACGAAGAGCTAGGGGTACATCAAGGCTCAGCCATTGCAGGCCAAACACTTCAGGTTTTGTCTTGTTTTTTTTTTAGGGGTGATGAAAATCTTTGATAATCTGAACACTACAGATGTTGCACATAAAATGAAGTTGTCTGTAGAAGTGCCTGCCCCTCAGTCACAGGCCATTTGATTTAATATGCAAGGATTTTAAAATTGTGAGAACATGAGTATTCCTGTGTTTGGTTTGTCGTGCTTGTAGCCTAAGATGTGTTAAATCTGGATGTTACTCTGAGTTTCAATAATTCATTTATTCCATGTGGTAGTCATTTAAAATGCAGCTGAAATGAACAGCGATCCTGATCTAACAGTATATATGTAGGTTTCTGTGTCAGTGAGTGCAGCTAACATCCTTCATAAAAAATTGGTACAACCAGTTGAGACATTTGGGAAGCTAGAACTCTTGACTGCTTTGGATATGGACCAGAATGATTGACTGTCTTATTTTTTTAAAAGCTTAAAAAAGCTTTGGAAGATCTTCAGGAAGCACTAGCAGAAAAAGAAGAGTTGGCACAACGATGTCAAGAGCTAGATCTACAGGTAAGAAACAGCAAGCTGCTTATTTTTTTCTAAATATGTAGTGGTGCTGCTATTAAGATGCAGAAATTCTGAAGGGCAAAGGTAATTTTGCGTTTCTGTGAGAATTCTTTGCTGTTAGTGGGGGAAAAGCAATCATTCTGTGCTCCAAAATGCAATTACTGTAAGCTGAGGTCCTGTGCCAACTGCTAACTGGAAGGTGGTTTGGTCTGCTAGCTTTGTGTTCAGCCTTAGTAGCAGATAACTATCAAAACAATATTATCATGGCTTTAAAAACTGCCCATTTCATTTTTAATCACTACTTCCTCTCATCTTATGAACCGTATTCAAATAATCCAGTTCATGTAATCATCAGTCTTTAGATTTAACCGTAGGAAAGTGATGCTGTTTTCACTAGGAGCTGATGAAAGACTAAATTTGAAATGTATTAAAAATTTGCTAACCTTCTGTTGTACGCAGTTGCAACATGGAGGATATTTCAGGAAATAAAAATAGTGGAAATGAATAATTCCTTTCTGATGTTTTCAGACCTCACTGATAATAGGCCTACTTTTGTTTTTAATGCATATAGAAGTTATTCAAGTCACTTTTTAGAAAGAGGAGAGAGGATTTCATAACCATAAACAGAAATTTGCATTTAAATCAACTTTTTGAAGAAAAAGAAAAAAAAATCCATTTGTTTTCTTGAAGTCGGATTTCTCTTTTATGGGACTAAAATCTGACAATAGGAAGAGGTTTACGTGTTAAGGCCGTTTATCTCAGGTTTGAATCTGTGCAAAGAGAACATTTGGGTGCCATCTCCAAAAATAAACAAAATGGGTGACATAAAAAAAAACCATAAACACCACAAAACCAGGGCCCAGTTTTACATTTCTTAAAGGTAATGATGACTGAAAAAAGTAGAGTACTCACATATAAAGCAGCTAATTCCCAGGAAGTTGTTGTTAAAATTGAATTGATACTTTTCTTTCTTCTTGAGGCAGTAAGTAAGGCTTCCTAGTGAAAACAGAGATCTAAAAATGCTTGAGAGCAGAATCTGCAGGAGAAAATGATTTCTTTTAAATGGGCGAGAGGATTGATTTGACAGCTGAACTCACAGATTACCATTGTTAAACTTCAAAAAGTGTGTTCACTGTTCAAAAGCTTCGCTTCTAAGGGTGCTGGGATAACAATTTACTCGCACTTTCTGCTTCCATTAGGAGAATTAATTTGTCTCAACAGAGAAGCCCCAGGCTTTGTCTTGTCTCCCACAAACTTCTCTTCTGAGATTTCTGTATTGATTAGTGATAGGTTACAGAAAACCAGTTGCTTTTCCGTAGTGTGGGCCAGGTGAAAGCATGAAAGGTGTTCCAGGGAAAGGTAGTGCTGAGTATAAACAGATTAGTTGATGACACCATAACTCTTTAATATTGGGAGTGTTTTTTTAAAATATCTCTTCATAATTTGTGCTGACTTTGACACAACTTCTGTTATGTTCAAAAAGCAGAAGAGAAAGCTAGCATAAAGAAACTGAGAAAAGATTAAAAACTTGCTCTGAATTGTGTGGTAGGATTTTCTTAATCTGAGGCTGTTGTTTGAACATTATGCCAAAAGTGTGAATGTTGTGCGTGTTTAATGAGAGGGTGAGCCTTGAACAGGAAGTAGTAGTAAGGCTGAGATATGCCCTCTACTCACAGGTGTTGGAGTGTGCATGTGGATAGTCAAGTGACATCTGGTATGGAAAAAGGAGTGAACCTAGAAAGCCGCATTCTGATGAAGTGGTAGATTAATTACTGCTTCGATTTTTACATCAGTTTGACAGATAGATTTGTAAATGATGATCACAAACTGTTTCTTAATATTGCATACTCTAGGTTATATCTGATGTTTAATCATGTCACCATTATATGTTTTTATTTTATTTTATTTCTTTGAAGCCATAATGTTGACTGACGCTTCTTATTTAAACTAATTCTTAATAAATTCACTTGTAAGGTCTCAGTCTTCCTTGATATTTTCCAAGAGTAAAAGAAAGGTAGGTTTTCTTTATGATTCAGGAAAACATAACCCAAAAAGCATATTGTCCCTGTTTAAATGCCAGTTAACTAACACACGCTACATGCTCTTATGTTTGACAGGATGTTAAAATTAACACAACAGCTTTCACTAGACAACCTTTAAAGGTTCTGTCCTCTTAATCCTTTCCCATTTTTATGGCTGTTAATGGTACTTACTGTTCCAATGAAGTGTTATATTCTCATTTGCTTAAGCCGTGAACACTTCCAATACCAAACTTGTTTGATAGTTGCAAGAAATGCATGCTCTATATGAAGCTGTTGAGGTTTTTTGCGTGTGTGCTTACTGGCTTATGGCGCCTGAAACCGCTTCTTGCGCGACCATTCAGTGCTGAGCGCACGGCAGTGCTGTGTTAGTGTGCTGCCCAGCGCCATCCTGCTGCTGATTGTGAAGTACCAGCAAGATGGAGAGCACCTTTGCACCGATCCTTACAGTTTTTTGTATGGTGTTCATGATATCCTTTCAAATGAAAGCGCCAGTTTCTCTAGATATCACGTTGTCGCCTTTACTGTGGTTTCAGTTCCAAAAATCTGTCTGTTTGTAGAGGGACTTTTCCTCTAGTGCTTCATAACTGTCATTCACTAAAGCATCTGTATGCTTGAGTATGCTTATGTAAATTACATTCTAAAATTTCTAAATGCTCAACCTTTTTCATAAACTAATTTGGTGACATAGAGGGGTCTTGCTTCAGTTCTTCCCAGCTGGACAGGTCTGACAATGTTGACGCTGTTTTATCTGCCCCAGGTGGCTGCCCTCCAGGATGAAAGAAACAGCTTGGTGTCAGAAAATGAGATTATGAATGACAGGCTAGAGCACTTAGATGACTCTATTGATGATCCAAATACTGTGGTTGCAAAGAAGTATTTTCATGCACAGTTGCAGCTGGAACAACTGCAAGAAGAAAACTTCAGGTATAAAATTATTTCTCTCAGAAATCCCTCACTTGTCATGTCAAATATATCCTGAGAATTTCTGGTGCTCTTTCAGGATTTTCCCCCTTAGTATCTTTTTCTAGAAAAACTTTCTAGTACTGTATAAACATATTTTAAAGACTGTCCTTACCTTTAAAAAGTAACTGTTAATTGTAGAAATTATTATTTTATAATTGCCATAGTAGCCATTTGACACTTCAGAAAATCTGATGGAGAGCAGACAATGTGTGCCAAAGTGATTTCTGTGTAAATAAAACAAGCCCCTCTGCCCCCAACCACTATTTCTTTACTTCACTGATTTCTTGTACATATTTGTCTTTCTCCATGTGAGAGAAATCGCTTTTCATGTGATGTCTCAATATTGATATGGTAAATTTGCAGCATACAATATGATTTAACAGGTAGACAAAATGCTCCATCCTTACACTACTGTTTTCTGGCTACTTAAATCAGTAGGTTTATTTTTGTCTTGCTTTTAATAGTTCTAGCACTAAATGAAAAATGTGTAATAACAATGAGTTCCTAACGGAGTTCCTGGTTTTGATCTGGTAGGCTTGAAGCTGCAAAAGATGATTATCGTGTCCATTGTGAAGACCTAGAAAAACAACTGATTGAACTGCAACATAGAAACAATGAACTAACCTCTTTGGCAGAAGAATCTAGAGCCTTGAAAGATGAAAATGATATTCTTAGGTATGTTATAGAGGTAGCTCCTCACACACACGTTAGGAGGATTTGATGATTAAATCAAAGGCTTTGTATTTAACAAGATTTTTTTCAGAGCCATTGCTTCTACAGATAGATCTCATCCAACTGAGATCCAAAATAAATGTTGGAAAATGACCGTCTCAAAAAGCAGAGACGGAGTACAAGCTTTCAGGCATAACCTGTATTGTTTGCATAAGAATAGCAACAAGGAATTGTTCTGTAAAGCAGGACTGATGAATACAGAAATTATTATTCATGTGGGATGGAAGGTGAAGTTCTGCAAGAATTAAGAAATTTTTATGGGAGAGTGTGTGTGCATTTTTATTAAGGAGGCATTGTTTTTTGCAAGAGGCTGCCTTTTCTAATGTATAAAAGCATATATGCAGCTAGAACTTCAACATAACTTTTAGTGTCTGCGTTCTTGGCTAAGTTTAAGTTGGCAAAATGATGAACAAAATGAAGATGAAAACACAAGCTTGATGAGAATAAAATTCCACCGAGAAATATCCAAAGCAAATCATATTGAAAAGCAGGTCTGTTATTCATAAAATAATATGAGTAAAACATGGAAAGAAACATGTTTTCAGGTGTTTAACTTATAGTGGTTCTTAAATAACATCTGAAACAAATCTTAACTATAGATTTTCTTCCATAATTTCTTTGTACTAGATTCTAGTGATATGAGATGGCCAATATTAAACACAAGTATTGAAAATAATGTGTATTTATGATCCGCATATTTTCTTACCACATAGGTTTGTGTTAATCATCAGCTGGTAATACGTGGTCATCTATGCTAATGATCATTTTCGTAGTGCAGTTGTGTTCTAATTGTGTAAATTATGTATGACCCCACAATGAGAACATCTGCATGTTTTTCCTTACTGAGTACTATCTAGCACAGGATGTTGTGCTGCGTTTACAATGCATGCCACGGAATTTGCTAGAGATATTTGATATACTAACCCTGGCTTGTACTTCTGGAATATGAATGTCAGTCTTACTCCCACTTAAACCCTGTGGTGATTTCAATTTTCCTAAACAATCTTTGCTTAATTCAAGTTTGCATTGGATTATGCATCGTACAAGAAAGCAGTAAGATTTAACTGCTGTTAAGCACATTGCATCTCCCCTTGAAAATAGCTTCAATGTGCATGAAAGTTGAATTCAGCCTTTTTTAATCTTTCGAAGAAACACACTCTTTCTTCTAATTCCTGTTTATACTTTAAGGAGTACTGCAGACAAGGCAAGTAAGCTGGAATCAACTGTTGAAGTGTATCGTAAAAAGCTCCAGGATCTGAATGACTTCCGCAGACAAGTCAAATCTCTGCAAGAAACAAATATGATGTATATGCACAATACAGTCAGTCTGGAGGATGAGCTGAAGAAAGCCAATGCAGCTCGTGCCCAGCTAGAAACCTACAAAAGACAGGTGAGGCTGCATCTACACTGAAGATGTTACTTTTTCCTCAGAAAGTCATCTTACCTAAATAAAATTGTTTTAATTGTGTTTCAATTAAAAAAAAAATCAACAGCTTAATTTAACAACCCATGGACTTAACCTATATTGTCCCCTTACAATTTCTAATTTGTGAAAACTCCTTTATACTCTGCCATTCACTTTCTGGTTTTCCCTGTTTATTAAATTAACAAGATTAACTGTAGTTGCCCTCTTAACTGATTGGTTGTCCATGGTTTGCAGGCTTTTCTTCATTACTTTAACTGAGGTAATTTGTGTGCCTGGGAGAGGTTGTTCAGCTATTACTTAGATCAGTTGTATATAATATTCTTCACTTCATAGAAATTTATGTTACACTGTAGAAGTTTTATTCTGATTTCCTTTATTTCAGTAGTAATTAAGAGATACAGGAGTTAAACATATATATAAAAGAGAGGAACAAACCAAAACCAATACTAAAGGAAAACAACCAACCAACCCCCCCAACCAACCAACGAAAAAAGCCAAAACAAACAAACAAAACCACTGCCTAATCTTATTCCACCTCGCCTCTCCCAGGCTTGGAGAACCAGCTGTTTATTTTGGCTGAACTGGGCAGGAGTGAAGGTTTTAACATAGCTTTTAAAGGTAGCAACTTGGAATATTCATGTGCTGAATATAGTCTCTTTATAAAAAGGTCCAGGAGCTTCATAACAAGTTGTCTGAAGAATCAAAAAGAGCTGATAAGCTAGCATTTGAAATGAAGCGACTTGAAGAAAAACATGAAGCTTTAATCAAAGAAAAAGAGGTAAGTCTCCCTTGAACGAGAGTTTATTTGAACACCTAATGAATCTCTCTCAATTGCTTCATTTGAGGAAAACCTTCACGGAAGTAGTGCTACTATAAAAATGAAGTTTGGGGCCTTGTGTGTGTGTATACACCTATAAAACAAAATATATCTTAGAATGTGTGTATCTTAGTACTACACCTGCTTAATGTTATTTGGTCTTAAGGTGGTGCAGTATGACTTAATTCTACCTCAAATATATCTTCTTAGAGGCTGATAGTACAGTGCGATGCATTAAAAGAGACAAATGAAGAACTCCGGTTTTCACAGATGCAGCAGGATCACCTGAGTCAAACAGGTATTGCTTTACTTTCGGAGGCTTTTCTAGGTATATTAGTGTTTTCTTTAAGTTTACTAAATTAAACTTCCCGTGCAATTTCAGGTGCATCTCATGTTAAAAGCCATGAGAATCTGGCTGCTGAAATTCTGCCAGTGGAGTATAGGTAAGTCAAAAAGGTTGAGGTGTTTTGGGGGTTTTTATGGGTGGGGCAAAATGTTGGTTTTGTGAGAGGTCAATTTTTTTGGCAACATGACTCTGTATCCTACTTCTTGCTTTCCCTCCATGATGCTTCTCTGGACCCCTATGTTATCAATTGATAATTTCCCCATCCCATAATTACTTTACATTCTTTCTTAAAAGCATATCGGATTGCTGTATATAAAGTTTGGCTTGAAACATCCTCTTTAAGGAGTAAAACAATTCTTATCTTGCCCCACTGACAGACAGAATAAATAAATAATACACAGCAACTAAGACAGAACAGCCGAAGACTGGGTAATATTACTTTTGAAGTCTGGCAGAGTGAAACATGAAGGCACAATAAAATCTGAGTTTGGAGTGACTTAATTTAAAACATTGTTCATATCTCTTAAGCTATTGTGGTGTTTGCAAATTATAAGTTAACTTTTAATAAAGAATTGCGTTGTTACTCCAACAATATCCTTAAGCAGAACTTGTTTCGCTCTGTTTAAGGCCGGGGGAGCGAATGGGAATATTACATCCTACTCCTAGTCGCCTTTTTCTTAATTAACAGTGACATTTTTGTTGTTTCTAATTCAGAGAAATGTTTATTCGGCTGCAGCATGAAAATAAGATGCTTCTATTAAAACAGGAGGGATCAGAAAACGAACGTATTACAGAGCTCCAGGAACAGCTGGAGCAAGAGCATCGGACAGTGAACGAACTGAAAACTGAGAAAAGGTGATGGGTGAAACAGCATCTTAGGATATTGCAAAAAGTGATTTCTGTGCATTCTGAGCACTTATGTGGTTTGCATTTGTAGTGTAGCACTCTGCAGGAAGCCAGTTATGCTTTTTCTTTCACCAGTGTAATCATCAACAACGGGTTATGAGGGAAGCAAGAAGGAAAGTAGCTTAAATGTGATGGTGTGAAATGTGGTACATCTGGTTTTAGTGTACTCTGAAGGAAGTGTTGCTTATAGGACACTCTTTTTTAACTCTCAATGATTCTTGATAGACCAAGAATGGATGTAAACTCATTTCTAGAACTTCAAAGTAATCATGTTGTAACACTGGGATATGGTCTGAATTTCTCCCATTTAATGAATGCTGTAAGCAGTTAACTACCCAAAATTCTCATATCCTAGTAAAGTCTTTTCAAAACTTCAAAATTATTCCAGGTCTTTCATTATAAAGTGTTTAATAGAGCTGCTATGTGTTTGTTTCAGTAGTTCAATTCAAGCTAAATGAATTTGTAATCGGTTTCTTTGTGGCCTAAGTCCTGCTGGGTAAACCGTCTGAAAAATTACCATCCAGACATGAAACAGAAAAATCTAGTTCTCTTATGACCTGTTTAGATAGGTAATAACCATCTTTTCTTCCTAAAAGGCTAAGTGAAGAGCGTATTGGAGAATTACAACAGCAGGTTGAAGATCTGCAAAAGGCTTTACAGGAACAGGGATCCAAGTCTGAAGGAGTAAGTGAAAGTTCAAGCTTCTTGACCTTAAAGACATCTTGTCAGTTTTGTTTAAAATCCTTCAGCATAATATTAAGTCATTTATTTAGATGCACTGCTTCTTTTTCAGTGTGTCTAGTGTTGATAACTACTAAGAAGGCAGACTTGTGGTTTAGTGCCTTTTTTTTATTTTCCAATTTAGTTTGAAAAGCACCAGCTTATGCAGTAGTAAGAGTGAGCATGCTCTGAAGCCCATGTGGGTCACCCAACTCACCCCCCCAACATGAACAAACATACACCTTTCAAAAGACCTTACAAGCAAATACCTTAAACAATTTATGCTGTTCAATGCCTTCTAAAAACTCTCCTGCATGACAACAGCTCCCCCAGTTTGTGTAGCAGAGACTTGGCTCTGCTGTATTCAGTGCAGATGAATTTTGTCACTGTAGTATGAGAATCCGTGAGACCCCCACACCAATTGCATTTCAGTTGAAAAGCTCTTGTTTTATGTGATTCCTTCCCCTTGCCTTCTTTAAGGGACTGTAACTCTTCTGCCTTCTACTTTACTTTTAAAAATCTCTAGTTTTATCGTTAAATGGTGGTATAGTGAAGATAGTGTTAAAGAAAAGAGATGCTGGAACTGGTATCTGTGCAATACAAAGAAATATGAATGCAGTTACAAAAAATACACTAAAAAATGCAGTTTTCTTGGGATTTATTTGGTTTGACTTATTGAGGTGCGCTGATTTGTAAGAACACTTTAACATTCCACAGCATGAAATACTGAAATATAACTCAGTTTTAACTCTTTCCTTCTGTAGTCTAGCAACCTGAAGCAGAAATTGGCAGCACACATGTAAGTAAGGCACATGCATCCACCGTAGCTTATTTATGCTAAATAATTTGACTGTTGTAGCACAGAAACTGTGTAAGCCTTTGTAGGGATGTCTTGTTTTTCTAAGCCACTGGTTTAAGAATCGTATACTTAGTGGGTTAAGTGTTGTAGTTCTGTCAACTCTGATCGTGAGAATCTTGTAGTACTAGTATCCACTTAACTGTCTCTTTGTCACCAATAGCATTTTAACTGTTCTGATTCAACAACAGCCTGCTAGAACCATCCACTGTTACTGGACTCAAAACATATTTCGTTCTTCTGAAATACTTCCATCCTTTCAGCCAACGTAGTTCCTGCTAAGGAGATGCTGGAAGGTTTTACGGTGTTTTGGTTTTGTTTTCTAGTTTTAGGTAAATGAGATTCAATTCAGAACTCACAACTTTTTATGGTTCTTTAAAAATACCTGCTAATATTTCTATTTAAACTTAAAAGAATTGCCAGAGTTTAAGATAGTTGTTTAAGCACTTCAACCATCAAGTTTCAACTTTCAGCTCTGAAAACTGTGCACAGAATTATTTACGAACTTAATTCTTAGCCCAGACTCTTATTTATAGGGAAAAGTTGAATGAAGTTCATGATGAGTTACAGAAGAAAGAGGCTGATCTTGCAGAACTCCAGCCTGATATTAGTCAGAACCGTAAGTTGTTTTGTGTGGTGGTTTGGTTTATTTTTGGTTGTGTGGTTGGTTTGGGTTTTTTTGAATGAGACTATGTTATGTTTCTTCTTAAATGATTCCTGTAGCCACTGGGCTATGGCATACGTGTCTGGATAAGGTTTTCTGCTGCAGCGTAGCTTTAAACCTGAAATGGGGGCAGGGGGAGGGGGTTTTTGCACATGGTGGTGGGCAGGGAGAGGTTCATGGAGGCTTAATTTTGTGGAACAGTACTGTTCAAAATGAGAATTCAGTGTCAGGTGGGACCTTATGGGTACAACTGAAACAAAAATAGGAACTTAAGAAATTGCGTAGTAGCTAAAATGTTTATTGGAGGGAGGGGGTGGTTAAATAGAGCACGAAAGCCTTGAAAGTACTGTGTTGATTTTTATTTTGAATGTCTTTGTTGATAATTTCTGTAAACAGCCCAGAAGATTGGAGAGCTGGAAGCAGCTTTGCGAAAAAAAGATGAGGATATGAAAGCAATGGAAGAAAGATACAAAATGTACCTTGAGAAAGCAAGAAATGTGAGTGGCCTGTTACTGAACATATCCATTCCTCCCTTGTAAGTTGTAAGCAGATTGATTTGAGTCCCCTTTGTCTACTCCGATTAAAATTAGGGGCTTCATGTTGCGTTTTTAGTCAAATTGCTCAATTGCTGTCACTTAAGTGTATGAGAGAATGGGTTTTAGGCTAAAGCATGAGATATATTATTCCTTTGTACCATTTCATATCTTCTGTTGTGCAGTGTAACAGCCTAGATCTCATCATAATTGCCTGACTAGTGCTCAGTCTGTTTTCATATTTCTACTGAGAGCAAATGAGATGTAGAGCTGTTGAGAATCAAACCTGACTCATAATGGGGTTTTTTGCCTTGTACAGGTGATAAAAACCTTAGACCCTAAGCTAAATCCAGCATCAGCAGAAATTATGTCACTCAGAAAACAGTTACTGGAGAAAGACAAGAAAATTGAAGCACTAGAGGTAAAAATTTACATATATGTAGTAACTTCTAGTATATTCTACTGTCTCTGATATTAGATGCTCAAATTTCTGGTTTTTAATTATCCAGTACCCTTCAATGCTGCATTCAATTATAGAAACTGCACAGATTATCAAACCTAGAGATTTTTATTTTGGCTTAATTAACCTTGCAGCCTAATAGAAGTCTGGACTTTTCAACAGTGCTTTTCAATGTAGAACTGAAACTCTAGTTTGGATTCTTTTTAAACCCTCTGAAAAATCTAGAAGTGAAATACTTGATAAGATGAAGAGTTTTGCAATGTTACCGTAACTTGTACATTGCTGCAGAGTCTGGCCTTTTTCAGTAGTACTGTATCTTCTTTCATATAAGGGACTCAGTTTGAGCAATGACTTGAATTTAGTAGACCTCTGATATCAGTGGCTTCATGTACTGGAGTTCTTGAAGCTATACAGAAGAGTAAAAACTGTTAAGTCAGTAAAATCTGGCTGAAATCCTGAAAGGATTGTTGACAGGAGTCCAAGGACCAAAAAAAAAAAAATTTGGGAAAGGCTGCATTCAGTTTTAATAGCAATATTGATAGGACTGGTTAGAATAGTTACCTGAGAAAATGCAAAATTCATCAACATGAGTTAGTAGGCTGAAAGGTCTGACTTTATAAATGCTGTGGCTGCAGATTTCTTTTACGTACTAGATAAGTATACTATATTGCAATTAAATGTAATAGCATTTCAGTAATATAAGAATATTTAAAAAATACTAAATTATTGATAGACTTTCTGATACACCCTAGACTTTCATGTGTTTCCCCACACACAGAGACACCCCGTCGAAGTATGTTTCCAAGTTGAAGTGCAACTTCCGTAAAGTTTAGCCTCTTCTTGAAATGGTCTATAACTTCTCTCATAGTCATTTATGGAAATATCTTTATTTACACTTCTAAGCCTTCTAGTTATGTTGCATATTTAAGCATTTCTGCTGCATGTTTTTATTTCACTCAATGGACTCAATAAGTTTATGAAGATTGGTTTTGTGTTTTAACTGAGATTTTCTTCTCTATTTTCTGCTTGGAGGCTGAATACAAACTTGCTAAGTTACATGATTACGAGGAAAAGCTTATTGTAACTGCATGGTATAACAAGGTGGGTCAAAAGTTTGCTTGTTGGTATCTGAGAAATCACAAGAACACATTTTGCCAATTGTGACAGTTAAATCTTACATTGCCGTTTTTTTCTTTTGTAGATTCATTATAAACTGGTGCTTAGGAGAGAAAGCTAATAGTTTAGCTACTTGTGGCACAAGAATCCACCTTGCAGATTAGCACAGCCTCACGTATAAAACAGGGAACTAAAGAGAGGAGCAAAGCCTTGAGGATTCCAGTTTAAAAATGAGATCACTCTTCCACTTGCTGATTCTGACTTTAAGCCAGAATGCAAGTTGAGTGAGTTCTAGCTGGAATTTCCAATCCTGTTGATGTAACTTAAGAAATACGAGCATCATCGTTTTTTATAGCAGTGTAAAGGAAAAATATTATAAGTCATCTGTTTTTTTTAAATGTTGTTTTCTGCTTGTCTTCTGTGCTTTAGAACAGGAGACTTAAAAGTAAGTATAGGCCATGACTTCCATGTTAGTAATGTACTATTTGCTGCCACAAGTTTCCCCTTGGATTTAGCAGGTTAGATTTCTGATTGTTCAATAGCATTTGTTGTTGGAGTTTTGGGGCTTGAGACAAAGGGATGCTGTGGTTCAAAAGGTTTCCAGACTCCTGCTGTAGATGTTCAGTGTCTTTAGGACAGTATTTGTGGGGAAAAAAGCTAAAGCTGTCTTCTCATCCTGTAGCAGCGTTGCAAAGGTTGTTAGAATGTTTGGTGTTAGGTTGCTGTGAAAAGGACTGGAGGAAGTTCTTAATCTTTACATGAAGCAATATTTAAATAGGGTTTCATAAAGAAAGACTGGAATGGGATATCAAAAAAAGAAAGTAAAATTAAATGGCTTACTTAATACAGGAACACCTTTACAATAAGCTAAAATTAACACATTCTATATGAATGTGAATGAGTCTTATTTTTTTCAGGATTGGTTCATACCTTTTATGGTAGCAAGAGGGCATATAAGAAATAGAGTAAAAGAAATTCTGTGTGCATGCCGAGTAAGCGTGATCTTTGTGCATGTAAGATGGAGGGTTTTTTGGTCTGTTTTTTTGCTCTAGTGTAAATGTTGTTTCACTTATTTGCAGAGCCTAACTCTTCAGAAGCTAGGTATGGAATCCAGACTGGTTGGCAGTAGCGGTGCCTGCAGAGACGGTCCTGGACGCTCCTTCCTAGCTCAACAGCGTCATGTCACCAATACCAGAAGGAATCTCACCGTTAAAGTACCGGGTGCAACGTCTGATTAAGCCAGAAGGACCATGAGGAAAACTTATATGCTAAAGTGTCCTTAAATGCTTTATAGCTTCCACTTTAACTACTTGATGCAAAAGAAGGTTAAAATAGTGGGCAACTGCAAATTCAACATCAGAACCGATCAAGTGGTGATTAAGTTGATCAGTGGTGTATCTAAAAGGTAGTATATAGCTTTCCAAGTAGAAGTAGATGTAATAACTGCAGTGTGTATTTACAAGCACAACTTAAAAGATTTATATTTGCCTTCAGAATATATTGTAAATATAAAAATTGGCGCTATATATTTAAAACTTTATTTAATGGGTTTGGGCTAGAAAGTTGACTTTTGTAATGGGAAGCTGTTATGCAAAAATGTACTTCAGGAAACTGGCAGTACTGGCCATTTTTGCTGGGCTCTTCTGAAAATTAAAAGATTGGTACAATGTTTTAAAAAATACTTTTTTTTTTAGAATAGACTAGAAAGTACAGTTTTAAGAGGAAGAAGATACTTGCATTTATAGAAGAAGATTTTAAAAGGTTAGTACTAGTTGACTTGTTATGTAACTGAAGACAGGATTTGTTTTGTCATCTCAAGTTCATTTTAAAAAATAGAAGATTAAGCTCCTGCATAGATACATTAAGGAAAACCTATCTTTAAGACGTTGGATCCATTAAAGCCAAATAAGCTGTCTTTCCCTGTGTAAGAAAAAAGCTATGATAATAATTCAAAAGTCTGGGCTATGTTTTAAAAGTCCGGAGTATTGGTACCCTGCATTTCTTTGCAGAAAAGGGGTTAGGTGGGAAGGAATGCTATTTGTTTCCAGCTATTTATACAACCCTATGTATAGAAATTAATTTTCCTCTTTTTTTTAAATTGTGTCACTTCAATTATTCTGAACTAACTGTGCTAGGTAGGTGAATGAAAGATAATTTTGCTACTTGTTGGCAGCGAGAAAAATGCATAAACTGTAATAGCTTTGCAGTATCTAGACTGAAGAAGATGAAATGCAAATCGATACCTGAAATTTTGGTGCAGGAAACTGCTATCTTTCACCAAATTTGTGTTGCTATTTACCAAATGTCTTATTTTTGTTGTAAACTGTATTTTTAGGAAACTTGTTAATGTCCATTCTTCTTTGCAGACTGTCTAGACCAAATTCATTATACCTGTAGTTAAAGAAAATAAAACTACAGCAGCCCTTAAACTAAATATTTGAGGGTGCTGTATACCAGTCCGTGATCTAATATAAAACTCAGCCATATGCATGAAGGAAAGCATATGTCTGTCTTCACCATCAAGGCTATTTTTGATTTAAGAGCAGAGTTCAGCTTTGCAGAATTTAAGTTTTGAATGGTGAAATTGGAGTAGTCTTTTCTGTTTTCAGTATGGCTTGTTCATTGATTTCTTCCTTCCCCAGCATCTTAAATTCTTAATTGGGCATTGCATGCAATGCTAGAGAAATGGGAAGTATCCATTTTTAGTACTTAGCTAGTGTTTCTTAGTTGTGGTGATGGTTTTAGTGCTATACATTTAGGCATTTAAGAAATTCCTTTTAAAACTTCTGTCTACACAAGGGGTTGTTTAAAAGCCAGTCTCATGCTAAATGTGGTATGAGCAGAGAATACACCAGACAAACTGCTGTTGGGCAGTTTTGTCCGTCAGGTTGTGTTCTTCAGGATTCTGTTCTTCTTTGGACTACCTCTTGGGTTTTGAGGTCTTTTATTGCTGCAGTGATATTATTGGGGTTTGTATTTTTAAGATACAATTGCTTGTTTGACCTGCTAGTGGTGTGGGAGGTGATGGTGAGCGGTGCAAGACGCCTGCATTTCTGAAGCCTGGTACTTCGATGTGTTCTAGTGAAACGTGGAACTGTCCCTGATGGTGTTGGATTGGGTCTCTTAACCCTTGTTCTTTGCAGCATGGAAACTTTCATGGACACCTTTCAAATACTCACCTAATTAGTAGGCTTGATGCATTTGTTGTTCTTCTCACAGTAGTTGAGCTGTGTCAGTAGTCATATCAGGTGCAGAATAGTGTAGATTTGGAGCAAATGTCTTTATATGCTTCTCAAAACTGCAGACCCTGGGACCAAAAATGACGAAGAACCTCTCTATTGCTTAATTGGAAGCTTGTCTTCTGCCTAGCGATGGAAGAATTTAATTAGAGTACTACAGAGAGGGAGCAGCCTTTTTCAGGGCAAGGTTGCCCTCGATAGTTTAGTTTGGGTTGCCAAAAAGTAATCAGGTTTTCAGGTACTAGATAAAATTTTACGTATTTGAGACTTTCCAAACTGTTAAACGTTAAGGCTGTGAACATAACTTCAGCGTTTCTTTGGGATTGATAACCTGTTTAAGAGTGGCTGTTTTAGAACTGGTTAAACTTGGGTTACATCCTATGAGCGAGGAACCAATCTGTAGAAACAAATATTTTATTATAAGCCACGATGTTGTATTTACTTCAGCTTACCTGGCTGTGCAGAAGGGATCATTAGAATAAGTATCATTTTAATGTTAACTTCATTCATGTCAAACAAAAAAGCTACTAATAATGTTGCTGTGTTACAGCTGAGTTGTATGCAACATGTAGCAGCAGAACGATATCAATACAATGTTTGATGCAACATGCACCACTGCTGAGGCAGGACAAAGAAAGCGGCTACTTTTCTCTGCAAGATGAGTTTGTATCATGCCCAGACAGCACAGGTAGGGACAGGTTGAAATTAGGAGGTGAAATCATTAAATACTGCTGAATTTACTCAGCGTTATTAGTAACTTTAGCCAGTTTCCAGTAAAACGGGTAATATAGATCCAAAGAAACAAAAATATTTTCTGATTGACATATCACTTGTTAATATTTTTTTATATAAGGTTAAGAATAAGCACTATGGAAGTGTTTTGTAGCAGTAATACAAATTTAACTAGTAGGTTCTTTTACTCAAGGTGGATCAGGCAGCAGTTTTGAGAAGATTCTTTTGCAAAAACTGTATTATAGTGGATTAAGAAACATTACCTGAAAAGAAATTTTCACCTAGCTGATTTTTTTTGTTCCTTAAAAATATATATATGGGTATCTTATTTTCTACAGCATACACTTACTTGGAAATAAGTAATTTAAGCAATACTGATATTTTATTTAGGTAGCCATAAATAGTTTAGGAATTAGAAAATGGAAACACTTGTTTACAAGTTGGTAGTGTCTAGTAAAGTCATTTTCTTAACTTCTTTGCTTTTTTCCCTTCCCCTCACTAGTCAAGCTAGAGTTAAGGCTTTCAGTGTATCTGTGTCTACATCTTCTGTTTAAAACAAATGTAAACACTTTGTTGCATAGAACTCTAAAAATTGCACTAATTTTAAAATTTTGGTTTTATTTTTCTTTGGAAAGAATTATTTTATATTCACATAAAGATTTTTAAAATTAACTCTTGGGTGTCTTTATTCCAAGCAATGTATTTAATAATTCCTAGCTGATGTAAGTATCTGTATTTCTGGGCAACATATGAACTGGATCTGCACATTGATATAATTACACCATCCAAACTGTCGTGTTACACGATATATAGCATGTATGTATAATTAGGGTATGTATGTTGTGCTGTAACAAAAACGAATCAGAGTTGTGCTACCTTTGCTTCCTCTTTTCAGTTCATTCCTGCCTACAGTTCTGCTAAAACCCACCACAGATGAGCTGTCGAGTGACTTTAGTAACTGCATATTGCTACTGAAATAAGTTAGGATCTCTGCCCACCCTCCTCAGCCCCACCTGAGAGGACACAGAGTGACAGGTACACACTTTAAATCACCATGCTTTGTTACTACTTGGAAAAGAAAAGTGACTGCCCTCTCAGTCTGCTTTGCAGGTTATGTGCCCAGTTCTTGGCCTCGTTGGCAGCTTTCTTGTTCCCTGAGCACTAGCCTCAACCCAGAAATGAGGTTAGGAATGAGAGCAGGCAGCCGTTCAGCCCTCTGGAGGTTTTCCCTTTCTCTGAACCATAATCCTCACCCTGATTATCCTGACGTTTGTGAGTAACCATTATTTATTGCCTTGGGCAGTTACCACTGTGAGGTCAGGGAGCCGTGTGATACCTCGATGTGGAAAGGCCTTTGCACTGGCAGAAACATCCCAGTGCCTGTGAAGTGAATGGCTTGATATAGAAGAACTATTTTTCTTTCTTTCTGAGGCTGAGCTTAAAAGCATTTTCAGACAATGAAGAACAAAAATTACAGGTGTGTTTGAGGTAGAAGGGAAGGCAGGAGGTGCTCAGCTGCACAGGAAGCCTGAGCTGAGCTGCAGGATGTTTTCAGCCTGTGTGTGAGCTGTCACAGGACACACGGTGGCAGCCACTGCTGCCTCCCTGAGTGAGGGGGGAGGGAGGACGAGGGGGGTGGCTCCGTTCCCAAGTGTTTGGTCACAAGATGCTGTGTTCAAATGCAGAATGCCTGTGTGGAGCCTGAGTCTCTGACCCTGTTTGCTTACAGCTTTTCTGGTAGCTCTTTAAGAGCGGAGCACTGCAGCAGAAAGTTTGTATGTTTAGGCAAAGGGTGGCCCTGAGAGGTGCAGGAGTCCAGCCCCAGCACAGAGAAAGGGAGGTGAGGTCAGCTGTGCATGGGAAGTGGTTTGTGTGGAAGAAATGAAACATTCAAGGAGTGCATGTGCAAAACGGTCCTGTGAAATGTGCTCTGCATGGAGGAGGAAGCTTTTGGATCTAGCAGCAGCCTGGGAGGAAGCTTTATGAGAAGCCATGCTAACCTGCTATAAATTTTCCTATCTGTTGTATGGCTATGCTTGTCCAGGTTGTTTCTGCCCTTTACTGGGCGGGTCTGTAGGGCCACCCCACCATTGCCTGCTGCCTTCCCCCTAAGCTCAGTCAAGAAAAGAGAGGTTAAGACAAAAAAATTTAAAACCTGCCTAGACATTAATGCTTATGTCTAAAAACTACTTTAATTCCTTTAGGAGATGACTTAGTTCTCAAAGACACTGGAAAACAATTTGCATCCTCTAGGAAAACAGAGGCCAAAATTACTGCAGCAAAAACTGCAAATGAGCAGGAAAAGATTGCTTTCTCCTAGCTTCTCAGCAGGTGAGCAAGAGGTGAATGTGTGTGTTATCAGTGCGTGCTGTGCTGTGGGTTCCTACCATCTGGCCCCACTGCTGGGATCTATAGATCACCGTGCATAGGGGCCTTGCCAGGGTCCCATGGTGCAATTGTTACTGAGTTGATGCTTTTACTGGTGTGAACCATCACTTGCCACTCCTGGGACTGTTTCACCTTGCATGTGATGGTTTTCTTCACAAGGCTGTTGAGTGCAGCAGGCTCAGCCGTGCACTGTGTGTTGCTGGAGCTCACCCCTCTGCCCCCGGGCACACCAGCCACTCAGTGATGCCAGGCAAGTAAACAGGGAGTATTTAGCAGATTCTAAAAGGCAGAACTTATTACTTTTATAGTTACAAGTGCAGATACTTTACATAGGGGTCTATCAGAGTGGAGATCACTCATGTGGGTGTCACAGTGTTGTTGCTGTGACACACCTGGACCCGGCCACAGGCTTTGGTGGTTTCCCTGCTACTTTCTTGTCCTGTCAGGGTCAGTGATTTTCATCAGTTCTGTAGGAATTGCCTTTGCTGTTACCGTGCCAACCTCTCTGCTACTGGAGAGCAATGCCGCAGGGACATGGGTCGGGTGCTGTGCGGCTGCCTCTGCCTGGGTGGGCTTGCAGCCCCCTGCCCCTTCCTGGAACATGGGGCAGGGCTGAAGGCTACAGCCAGTGCTGGAAATGGGCTGTGGTGGTCTTCACTTTGCAGAATGCCTCATGACAATGTTTGGTAAGGATTTATTGATGCACAAAAAATAGATGAGTTGGAGTGACTTTTTTGTTTTGTTTTTTTTAATGGATTACATGGCAAGGATAACAATCTTGGCAATTAGTACTTGTATGAATATTGTAAAGCCAAGGCTGTTAGTGCTCTTCCACAACAGCCAGCCACAGCCTGAACAGTGCAGTCTAAAGTGTTGCTCATTCTCCTGCCACTGGGAAGTGTGGCCTTTCATCATGAAAGCATCAAAGGCCCAAGCCCCTAACTGATTTACAGTGCACTATTGCAAGCCTAAAAGTGCCCTGGCAGATCGCAGGCTGATCACCTTTCTCATGGGCTACAGAGTATGAAGCCTGCTTGTAAAAGAAATGATTTTGCAACTGCTCTAAAAGGAACCAACAATCCACCCAGCCTCTCCCTGGAGAAGGGTGGTCATTGCCCCTACCCAGGGGAGCAGCAGAAGGCTCATCTTCAGCATCTCTGACAAAGGCCTTTCTCTGTGAGGACAGTGGCCAAGGCTTCCCTACCGAGGCACAGCGCAGATCTTGTAGGGCTTTGGGCCCACAGCAATGCCCACTGTGGACTGGAGGTTGAGTGTGGCGTTTGGGGGCGGCTGGAAGGTGAATTTCTGGAGCAGAGCCGTGAAGAAGAGGAAGAGCTCGGTGCGGGCCAGCAGCTCACCCGGGCAGGAGCGCTTCCCTGCGGAGACAGTCACCCATGGCAGCCTCAGCCTGCGCTGGCTGCACAGCTGCTTTTGCTGTCACCCGAACTGCAGGACTTTTGAGGAGACGTGTGTGTAACTGTATGCACAGGCATTGAATCCTCTCCTGCTTGGATAAGCTGTGCTGACATGCATGGTCTAGACATGCCCATGCTGGGAGAATCGTTGGTTTCAGCTACGCCAAAGAGAGGGGACACAGAAGGTGTGTGATGGTGGTATGGGACAGAGAAGGTGTGTGTGGTATGGGAAAGAGGGGCGGTAAAAGGAATGTCCCTGGGGAAGCTGTTGGTTGGGTCCTCTGTGATGGCAACAGTGAAGCCTCTAGTGACCTCAGCCATGTGGGAGCAGGAGCCCAGGACAATGCTCTGCTTGCTGAAGGTGTTTCTAGGGTCTCTGGCACTTTCATGGTCCGTTATTCATCCTCATCTCTCTTCTGTGCACGTGAAGAGAGACAAGAAAGAGCTCAGAGTGTGGTTGTGGTGCTTTGGGGTGGCTGTGTGAGCACTGCTTGAGCAGCACCTCCCAGGGTGCAGCCAACATCTGCCCTTTCCATCACTGCTTTCCTCTGTGTCTCCACTGTGCAGTGGGAAGCCCCATCCCAGTGCATAAGCACAGAAGAACAAATTCCAGCAAATCTTACCTATAGAAAATGGTATAAAAGACTCTCTCCTCCAGAACTGACCATCCTTCAGGAAATGCCCGGGATTAAAAGTGTCGGGGGTTTCCCACTCGTTCTTGTCAAACATCAGGGCAGTTAAATTCAGGGCCAAAGCAGTGCCCTATGAGGAGAAAAAGAAAAGTAAATTGCACTTTCTCTGTTATTTTATCTTCTGGAGTCTTGGGTCCAAGTTCCTGTAAAAGCTGTGAGATGGTGTGTGCAGTGAGGGTGTCACCCTCAGCGCTCTGCACCACTCAGTGTGCTGGAGAACATTGTTTGGATGGCAGAAATACATGTTCAATAGGAGTGAACTGTGGCCGGGGCAGAGTCGCTCTGTCTCTACTCCTGTCCGCACAGGATGGACCTGGCCTGGTGAAATGTGCCTGGGGAATGGGGAGTCTCTTGGTAAAGTCTCACTGGTCAGCAGTGGGGTTACCTTTGGTATGCGGAACCCATCCACAACCGTATCCTTCACTGTCATTCTTGGCACACCTAAAGGGATGATGTTGCCTTTCCTCTGCACTTCGTGGATGACGGCGTTGGTGTAGGGCATGTTGCTCCTGTCGTCCAGGGCTGGCTGCCGCGCCTGCCCGATGACCGCGTCGATCTCTGCTTGCACACGGGCTGGTAGGAAACAGCAAGGATAAAGTAAAACAAGCAAACAGAAAATAACCACCCACCACCACCAGAACCAAAAAAGCATCAAACTTTGGAACATCATGGGGTTGCTGCTGTGGCAATTCCCCATGTACCGACATGGGACACTTGCCTCTGTTTGCACCTCTATTGTGTGAGTACAGGGATATTAACCATTTCTCAATGAAAAGAGGTGTTGACAAAGCTGTGAGGGCTAAAACATGGAAAATTGCTGACAGTTTACCTTGAATTTCTGGATACATAGCCATATACAACAATGCCCAGCAGATAGTTGTTGAAGTGGTCTCAGTCCCAGCAAACAGCAAGTCAAGCACACATGCCACGAGGTTTTCCTCCCGGAAGACGCCACCACCGTTGTCCTTCACAAAAAGATGTGTTAGTGCCACATGAACACTGAGGGCTGCCCTGACACCAGGTTTAGTCTACGCTAACACAATGGATTTTGGGAGAAGCTGCTGGTCCCCTGCACCTCCATGCTCTTGATGGGTTCCCTGAACCTTGAGCTCATAACTGGCCAGAGAGGCAGCTCAGATAGAAAATTTGGGCTCATTTCGCATCCCTCTGGATTTCTAAGCCCCGCTGCAGAGGGGTTTGCTCTGCGGTGCTGACCTTGGCGATCTCCTGCAGGTAGCAGTCGATGAAGTCCCGGCTCTCCGAGGGGTTCCAGTCCTCCTTGTGTTCGTCGATCCTCTCTTTCACAAAACTTTTCAGTAATCTTGAGTTTCTAAAAACGGTTTGGTGGGCTCCAGGTAAGAACTTTACTATGGATGGGAAAGCGTTGTACAGCTTTGGAGAGAAAAGGAGAGAGGCAATTTGAATAATGCATGGAAAAAAAACCACTTCTGTTATCAAACCTGAGGAGCCTGCAGTGCCACACTGACTAAATTGCTGGAGTTGGTGGAAAGAGCTGAGCTCCAGGAGAGCATGACAAGGGGTTGGTATTCCTGTCCCAGAGAGATTCATGCACTACCCGGCACTGCAGTAGGCAGGTTGGCAGTTAATGAGCAGGAAAGGTGATGTTGGGTGAGAGAAAGCAACATGGAAATTGCAGACCTTGAAAACTATGGTTCTGCAAAACAGCACACTGTCCATGTTCATACCTGGGTCATGATGGCCCCATGGAGGCGAACAATTTCATCTATCAGCCACATAAGTTTTTGGAAGTCCTCATCATTGGTAGTCAAAGCGATTGCCAAACGTGATGGAACAGATGATGTTTGAAATGGCGTTATTGATTTTAAATCGAGGGTTGAAAGGATTCCCTAGAAAAGGCAAAGGGAATGATCTAATTTTTTTTGAGTATTACCAGAGAAGCACAAAGAAAGACAGTTGTCAGAGGTAAACTATTCAACAAATAGGAGTGAAATGAGTGGCCCCTGATAGGCACCCTGCTGTGTCACTGCGTTCCCAGGACTCCTCACCACCCCAGGATCTGGCCAAGCTTGGCTGGGCAGCCCCAGTGTGCAGCAAACATCCCACCCTTGGTCCCAGTGCAGTCAGACTATGCAGGAGTTTGTTCACGTTGGAAAGCCAGGTCTGCAGAAGAGCAGACAGCATGTGAATTCATTGCAAACATCGGTGCTTACACACACACGGATGTTCTGGAGATCTCCAAGGAGTAGGGTGAAGGTGGGCTATGAATAATGCTTTGGGGTTACCCAGCTAGACTGAGGGAAAATCACCTGTAAAAGGGAGCTGGGCTGCTGGCAGGGTGGTAGCACCACTTGCAAGGTGAGGCATTTTTCAGCATGCAGTGACCCATTAGTGATATTATAATGGGCCATACTGGTTTCTTCCTTCATCACAGCTTATCAGGGTTGTGGCACTTACCCTGCTCATCCCCAAAGGCATCCACGAGGTACCGGCACTCCTCCTGGATGCGCTCCTCCAGGCTCCTCTTCCCCAAGCCGAAGTTTCGGAGGGTGGACAAGGTGAATCTCCTCTGCTGCTTCCACAAGTGCCCATTGGAAGAGACCAGCCCTGCCAGAGACACAACACTGTGAGCCAAGGCAGATCCCTCCACCGAGGAGAAAAAGCTACAGGGCTCTGCCTTATGTCCAGCCATGTTGGACCTCTGAAAGGTAAACAATTAGACTTTACAGCTGAGATCTGTGTCCTGAGGGAGAACTCACCCCTGTTGCTGAAGAGCTCCCCCTCAAGAGGCATTTTGGGGCGATCCAGGAAGTTTTCCCCTTGGTTTACAAGAACTTCCTTAACCAGGTGCAGCCCATTAACGATCACAAATGATGAGGTGCCCATCTCCACGCTGCAGATGTCCCCATATTTTTCAGTAAGCTGGGAGGTAAGGAAATAAATAGGAGGACTTGGATTTGCAGTGATTGTGTGTCTGTCAGGACAGGGATGGCCTGGCAGCCAACACAAGTGAAAATAAGGGAAGCTGAGAGCAAGAGGGGAGACAGAGGGTTTACCCAAGTGTCTGCTTGTCTGTTTATGGTCTTTCTTTCCTCTTTTCCCAGTTCACAGATGAGGAGTTGGAGTTTATTGGCCATAAATCACACAAAACTCTGCCAGTTTGATCTTTCAGTCCTGCATTTTTCCAGCTTTTATTTCTCTCCCTTCCCAAATACCAGTCAGTGCCCAGTCAGACCTATGGGGCTCCTACAGCTGTGACAGCACCTGTGGTGTCAGGCTGTGCCCTTTGCCCAAAGGATCCCTCCACAATTGTCCCCTTCTTCGTGCCTGGGCAAACTTCATCCATGTTGCTGCCAACTGAGGGCAAAGGTCCTGCCCGCCCTGGGGTGAGCTCCTGAGAGTCCTCCTGGGCCATGGGGTTCAGGTTAACCCCCTCCCCACACTGCAAAGGTGGCAGAGACACAATCCCCTCCCTCCCATTCCTCATAGTGCCCACCATCCCCTTACCTTCTGTGCTGTCTTTATGGGATTGCTGAAGTTCATCAGGTACATGTGCCCCACAATGGGGAGATAGAAGGGTTGTGGAGGGAAGTCCTTGGGCTTTCTGTGCTTCATGTAGTCAGCAACGAGCAGGAAAACAACGAGGAAGACGAGGAGCGCCTGGACGGAGATGCTCTCCCAGAGGAAATGCAGCATGGCTGGATGGTGGGGCTCTGCAGGGCCGTGTCCTGCGGCAGGTCAGGGCAGGTGGAGCTCACAGGGCACCACAGAACCCCAGGGACAGGGGCAGATGGGCAACGTGCTGGCACTGCTGTGGGCACAGAGACAAGACAGCGTGGAGCAGCTTTTGGTGACCTGGCCTGGGATCTTCACCTGGACTCCTGCTTTCTCAGGTTTCAGTAAGGACCATTTGATTAAATCCCTCTGGCATTAAACTAAAGCATTTCATCTGATCTCGTTAAGAAAACAAAATACCCCACTTTCTGCTTTTCTCTCTCCTGCTTCCTACTACTGCTTAACTAAACCCCAGGGATCCACGTCCTTGTCTAAAGGACAGAAAGGTGCTTTGTGGGACCGGGATTAAAAGCTCCCAGCAGCCTCCCTGTGCCGTTCCCAGGAGCCCCATGGCTCGTCACAAGCCCCTCTCTCTCCTCCCCTTGTTTCTCTCACCGCCCGTGTCCCAGTGTCGGCTTCACAGTGCTGGGGAGTCTCTAGCTGCTCCGAGCGCCTCTCGCTTTCTTTGTTTTCAGAAGTTTGTTCACTAGTACAAAGATCCCCAGACCAAGCCCCAGGTCAGGAAAGAGAGCCAAGATAAGTTTGCGCAAATCTTTCACAACCCGTCTGTCTCACAGCTTTAATTTCGGTACGTTTGGATGGTGTGACAGGAGTTAAACAGCCACTGGGGTCTGCAGCAGATTCTAAGCACCGTCATTTCCTGGTCTGTGCAGACAAGTGCACGCAGAGCAACCTGCTCCTGCCTTTTCTGTACCACACAACGGATTCAGCAGCCCTGGTGTAGGTTTTATGATACTCGCTTAGAAACTAGGAGGTAAGTTATGAATCCTCCTGGATGTAGTAATGATTAAAGTTGGTTTTCTCTCGTGCAGGATGAGTACAGTAGTCATTAAAGGGTGCTGAATTTTTAGTTTAAAAAAAAAAAGATTGCTCAATTTGTATGTTGCTTGATTACTGTTATTTAAAGGGTATGATATAGGAAAACTTGCCAGATCATCTTATTGTTCCTGGTCTCACCTGGACTTATTTCTGCTTTCAGGTGCTGGGCCCTTCTGTATTGCCAGGACTGGGGCTCTCTGGCCAGCCCAGAAGTAGAACTTCTTCAGGCTTCTGAGGAGCTTTTCGAAGGCTTGGGGAGCAACTGAATTTGGAAGCATATCCTTTTTTCTTATGTTTGTAGAATTAATTAATTCTCTCATATTTGTGGTCTGGCCCAACAACTTTTAATGCATGAGTTTTGCTTTCTCTTGCATAAGTGGTCAGTTAACTAAACCACCAGTTAATTGCCTTTCAAAACTTGTGGGTTTTGCCACAACAATCTTATGGAACTCTTACTAAAGTGCCTAACTTCGTTTCACTAAATAATTGATAGGTGTTTTTTGTGTATTATTTTAATGCTGTCTACTTTAGATTAAATGTAGGCATATTCAGAGAAAAATCTGGGGTTCAAAGTATGAGAGAGGTCTTTGGCTGCAGTGGATTCAGTGCCCCTTCCCTTAAACACACATTGGCACTGAGGGCTGGAGACAGACACTGGGCAGGGTCTTTGCTGGCCCAAGAGAGGCTCGGTGTGTGACATCTGGGTTCCACGTATGAAGCCCTCTAGCAGATGAGTTAGAGACATCTGTGTTGTCTAGGCCTGGTCAGTTCATGGTAGTGCTTTTTGTATAAAAAGAGTGCTACCTGTTTTGAAGCAGCTTTGTAGGAAGAGTTTCTTCTGGATCTTTGTGGAAATGGTATGTCGTGCTACTCAGGCCATTAAGACGAACTTCGTCAGGAGCCACTACAAATTCTTTTTCGCAGAACACAAAGAGAAGATCATGACCCTTGAAGAGTCTGTTCAATATATTTTCTTGACTGCTATTCGAGAGGTAATAATTCATAGCCTAATGCTGTCAGTTGAGAAGGCAAATACAATTTGTTGGACTTTGTGAATTGTCTCATCCACACAAAGTAACAGTGGAATTGGTAGTCAGCTTTAAAGCTTAGATTTCAATTGACTACTTTGTCTTAAAGCTATAAATGCCCTGTTGGGAGAAAGGAATCCATAAGCCTCTTGTTTGTTGTATTCTGATTAAACAAACCTTCTTTCTGTAGAAGGTCTAGAAACAAAACTAATTCCTGAGCAAGAAGTAAAGCCTTTAATTGTTGACAAACTTACTGTGTACATCTTTGTATTGGAGACAGGTTAATGTTCCCATTGTGTGCTTAATGGCAGTTAACGTGACACAAAGAAGTGGGATAGCTATTGAATTAAGTGAAGTCCTGTTCTCTATCTCACTCTATTTTGAATTCACTAGGGGGAAGCAATTGCTTCAGTAGAGAGGAGATTCATCCAATAAAATATTACTGTTAACGTGGTTAACATGTGGAGGAGTGGGCCAAAAAGTACTGTCATCTTATTCTAGATTTGTTTAAATACTTTAGCAATCATGAGGTGTTGATTTATTATTATTATAAATAATATGTTTTAATATACTGAATGGATGCAAGGCCACGGTGGTAAATACAACTGGTGCTCAGTAGACTGAAATTACAGATATTTAATCTCTAAATCAACCTTCTTTTCCTGTGGCTTCTTTCTGTAGCTTATGAATGTGGAAATAATGGATCCTTCCACAAGTGAACCCACAAGGACAACACCTACTGGACTGGTAGATTAATTACTACTTTGTTTTTTACAGCTGTTTGACTGAGAGACTTGTAAATGATGATTGCAAGGAAAATGTTTCTTAATATTGCATACTCTAAGTTACATCTGATATTCAATCTAATATCATCACCATGATATGTCTGGGGGGTTTTAAAACTGTGTTTATTTAAAATTCTGATATTGACTGATGCTTCTCAGTTAAACTATTTCACTAGTAAGGTCTCTGTCTTCTTTGATGTTTTCCGAGAGTCTAAGAAAGGTAGGTTTTCTGTAGGATTCAGGAAAACATAACCCAGAAGGCAGATTGTCCCTATTTAAATGCCCATTAACTAACACACACTACATGCTCTTATGTTTGACAGGGTGTTAAAATTAACACAACAGCTTTCACTAGAAAACCTTCAAAGGTTCTGTCCTCTTAATCCTTTCCCATTTTTATGGCTGTTAGTGGTAC